>JAGFPH010002165.1:40766-81901 GCA_018207615.1 Philaenus spumarius
CCAGATTTCTCGCGAGATCTCGCGTCACGCTTTTGTTTAGACACAAGTCAGATCGTGGAGAGGGAATATTATTAATACATTATTTACATTTATTAGCATAGGAATCAAATTAACACATAAGAATTAGTTAATATAATATAACAGCTGATTTCGCCCATCATCTGTAATTCTTAAACAAAACCCAGCGTAGATTATATTTTGGGGTTATGTTTACAACTTCAACCATTAAAATTTCTTGTGATGTTAATTTTCTTTTAAATTAGTTATACAACTAATGTAGGCTTCTATAACTATAAGTTATATGGGCTTCTACACGTTATAAGATTTGCTTTGGGGTTATAAACTGTATATAAAACTAACCTTTGATCATCAATATATTCGTTTATACAAATTTAAAGAAGGATACCTACTGTTCAACTTCGCAAACATTCGTACATCTTTGTATAACATATTTGATTATTAATTTCTTTACTGTAATATTAACAACTTCTAAATCATTTGATCTATCAATATGAAATAAAAGGTAACTAAAAGATAATATTTTTACCTTTCTTTAAATATATAATAACGGATATAAATAAACAATTTGAACAAATAGGCCTACAGTTTTATAATCCTTATAATTGTACACATTTACCGAGTTAAAAATCCCCGTAGTCATAGAAGTTATCACTTCCAACGTGTGGTCTTAAGCACACCCAGTTAATTTTTACAAATTTAGTTACGTGTTATTACGTAATTTTTACAAGGTGAAATTCAGAAGTGGTTTTGCAAAATAATAAAAGACGCATCAATTTCAAATCACATATTTCAAGTTTATTATACAGTTTAAACAATTACGTCCATCCATGTTGTTTGAAAACACTTTTCTTTCAAACACACTACACTACACTACTATAGGCTACTACGTTTAAAAATCTTTAAAAACAAAAGTACAGTAAATCAGTTACATTGTACATTGAAACGCAAACAACAATAAGACTGAAATGAACGAATGACAAAACAGACAACTGTGATTTCTCGGTGTTAGTTGAAGGCACGAAATTGATTGATTCGCCGCCGAACGGAGCCGAGGATGCATGAAGAAGCGGCCGCATCTCTCTCTCACACACACTCACAAACACGTCAGTGTACAGGCGTACATTTAGTTTGAGTCAAACGAATAACTTGGCATTAGCTCCTCCATGACTACATCTATGTCAGACGCTCATACGCATCCTGTTGTAAAACCGGAATGGAGTTTTAGTTTTTTTCTAAAACATAGTAGGCCTACTGTAATATTTCCCAAATTCCAACGCCGTTTTGCCGCTCCTAAAAATTTGCCGCTATGGGCACGGGCCCACTTTGCCCCATGCTAAATCCGGCCCTGGTTATAAGTATGAATTACATTCTTATATCATTTAAACTAAAAACTATAAGGTTATTTAAATAAATCAAACACTTTATCCAGAAACTATGTCTTTTTCATAATAAACAACGTAATGTTAAACTTTTTCCTAAATTTTTAATGGTCTGTTATTTATATGTATTCATCCCCAGCTCTTAAGCAATGGGGGCATTGACAGCTGAAATGTTGAGGCTATTTTAAATAAATGTGTTTTTAATAGATTTTAGCCTTTCATTGAACTACTTAAATTTCAGACAAAATGAGGTCTTAGAAGATTTAAATAGTTGTAACTTAGGCCTATGTTTATAATAATATATACTATGTATATTTCTTAAACAAATTGAAAAAAAAAGTTATTAAAAAAAAACAATCAAATTCTCTAAAAAAAAAAAAAATTTTGAAAATGAATTTTGTTGAATATTACATTTTTATTTGTAAATTTTACATCCTAAAAATCTATCCAAATTTAAAGACAAGTTTAATTACAAAATTCGTAAAATGTTCCTATTCTTTTATAAACAGTTCTTCCTCTTTAAAAAGTTGTTTGGCATAAGTGATTATTTAATTTTTATCCAAGGATATGCTGAAATGGAGTTTTTCTAGGGATATTTTTCGTTTTAAATACCTAATCAATTATCAGCCAGGAAGGTATTAAAATAGAGTTTTTGGAGGTTGATTTTTCATAACTTTTTTTCAATCCCCTGTGACTGGGAGGTACTTCATACCCCTCCGTCATTCGACCCTCTGTATTGTCCCTGCCCCCCCCCCCCCCTTTTTTTTAGGTCTAGTAAAACATATAGCAATTAATTTCTTTGTATTATAGCTTGAAAACTGTTTTGAGGTGAAGTAATATCCTTGTATGTTTGTCAAGCTATACAATTATTGTGTACAAATACAATACACATAACAGAATTAGAACACACAGAGCCAGAACTAGCCCTTCTTTCACCCAGCACAAGGATATATTTCAACGCCCTCTTCTCCCACTCCTCAACATACTACTCACTAATCTAAATAAATCAAATAATTGTCACTTTTCGAGCTTTTTATGCAGAAAAGATATTAATAATGTCATAAAAATAAATAAATGATGTTCTCTGGTACAAGCACATTTTGCAATCGATATATCTATTTCAAATTGAATTTGTTTATAATACTTATATCGATTTGAAGAGGAAACTATGTTTTTGTTTGGTATAAGGTAAACCTGATTTAGTGTTCGGATTCTATTAGGTATTTCTGTGAAATACGTACATTTCTTCAACGCCCTGGTGCGTTAGCCCGTACTTTTTCCCATTGTCCACAGCGACTGGAACGTATATAATATGTTTGTGAGAGTTTTGTTTAGTTGATCTAATTTTTATAAAATTTCATTCCTGGTAAATTTCTCAAAATAGGCTAATTTCATTAGGAATATAAAAACTGTTGTTTTCTGAAAAACTTTTTTGAAATTTATATATATTTTAGAACAAGATTACAAATATACACTTCTATTTAGAACAAGATTACAAAACTTTTGTATATTTTGAAAAAAAAAAATACAAAAAATTTTTACTAATTTTTAAATAGGCCTACAATTGAATTTGCTTTCCCGTTACTGAACATTTTTTGCCTCCTGAGCTAATACTGTACTTTTAAAATTTTACATCAATACATTATTTGATTGCATATACGAATTCTTTAGACCTCGGATTGGGATATAATTACTATATTTATCGAATTTTTGAAAAAATTCTTGCAACGGCAAAAAACCCAGACGAATTAACATGACCACTTCTAGTTTTAACATCTGTGATATCACTACTTTTTAAATTACATCAAATAAAATTGAAGACGTTAAAAACCAAATTGTACAATTAATTGAAATAATGCTTTATTATTTGAAAAATTTTAACTTGTAACATATAGAAAATAATTTTTACTATTTCTTCGCTTTTTCCGGCGGCACCCACCCTCGTCTAGTTCCGGCCCTGAGAACACATCACAACAAAACAAAGTACAACACCATTAATGTAAAATATTAAAATGTTGAGTACTGTCAAATTGAATCCCCGAAGCTTTCTCCTCTCTACTTAATACTATGTAAAACTATATTCTACGCAGAGTTAATTCATAAGATGCAATCTAATCACTTACCTTTTATTTGATGTTTTGGTTTCTGAAATATCATTTTGTGTTTTTGTGAATTGCAATGAAAAGAGAAAGCTTTCAACTGTACGATCTAGAAAATAAATCTGTGTTTCGCCATTTTTTCAATCAGCTTAAACAAGATTCTTTCCGGTTCTGCAATAATTTTCTTATGGGGGATTTGAACCTTTTGTTTCAAATAGTTTTGTTTAAAAATAGTCAAAATTGGTAAGAGCTCAATCACCCAACTTGTTAGGATCCAATCCCAGGACAAACGTATATTTTGTATTTGGGCAACTGGATTGGCTCTTGTTGGTTTCTCTCTTCCTTCTTGTTATATCAGGATTAATCGGGTAATTCCATGCAGTTAAATTTTATATTACCTGTAGTTATATCTAGTTATATTTATAATGTTGAGCGGCCTGAGAATCAACTTAATTCTGCTTAAAATGCAAGATATGAACCTCATAGGATTTTTACATGAATAAATAAAGAACAAATTACAAAATTGGATGATGTGTTTTTGTCTTTTTTTTTACTTATGGCGTTGCAACAGAAGGGGTCTATAGTACAAAAATGTCATACTAGATAACTATACAATTTTAAAATGTTACGGTGTTGTTATGATTGTACTTGACTCTAGCTGTGCTGTTATTTAAGTACCGACCTTGAAATTAATGATAGAGAGTGAGAGGGGAACTAAAACACCAAAAGTAAATACAAAATATGTGCTTTGCAGTTTAAGATGTATGAATAATGGTAGATGTTCGTTGTCAAGTTTGGTAATGGTTCAAACTATCTACCACCCTATATTTGTGGCAAAACCTATAGTCGTAATAAACTCTACCATTTATTTTATTTTGTTCTCTAGCTAATTTCTCCATCAGAAATACTGTACTATTTCATTAAAAAAATAATCTTCCAAATTTCTCCTTAAAGTTCTATAAAAATATTAATTTTTATTTTGCCACTCGGGGCACTTCTGCCTCCCTCTAGATCTGTCACGAGTTCACTGCATTTTTAAAGATGGAAAATCTAAGTTATGTGGAACAAAATTAATCCTGAAGGAATACTGGTAGTGTGTGAGTGCTAAAAAATCCAAGAAAACACAAGTAAGAGCTTCGAGTGAGGGTAAAAAAATATTTGCAGAATCCCTAACTTTGCCTCGGTTTTAAGTTGCATCGCCCAAGTTTCATAGTTTGTTGGAAGACGATCCAGACTGGCATCACCCAATTGGTCATAGTTTTGTGAAATTGTAAATGAACAGAACAGAGAGAAGGAAATGGAGTCTTTATAAGATGCTGTGGTTTGATGAAGCTTGTTTCAAGTTTAGTAGTACTACTAACTGACACAACTACATTTACTATTCACGCTAACAAGATAACACTTATGAAACCATAGAAAAGCAATCTAACTTGCTTGGTGTGGCCTGACTTGCAATGGCCATTTTTTTTATTTTATGGCAATTATGAGTATAAAACATGTTGCACAAACTGTTATCTCTCAAATTAGGCAACACTATAGGAAGGATGATATTCTTTAACATGACGGTGATACCCCACAGTCACTTCTTTCTGAAAACTACAGTATCAGGAGTTTCGAGTAAATATGGGCTGAGTGTACATCGATTGGCTCCCATGATCACCTGAATTTTTGACACCTTGAATTATTGACCTATGAGTGGTTGTTATATTAAGGAACATATTTTAAATCCTTATTTTTTGTTTCAAACTGTATATTAGGCCCTGTCTGTACTTCCTTATTTAACCTCTTTATTTGACTCACAAATATTTTGTCTTATTTCCAAAAAGTAGGCTAGACTAAATATAAAAATATACAAATAAAAGTAAAAATAAATTAAACAACAAAGAGCTGGAATATTTTTCACAGAATTTACTCACGTGTGGCACAAGATTGTGCATTACTCTCCTAACAATTAACACAGTGGCTAATGACATATTTATGAGAAAATGTTTTATTAGAACCCATACATACCAAACATCATGAAGCAATTATTGTCTCTAATGTGTTTCATGAAATTTACAACAGAAATCTTTGTTATCATATTATATGTATCTCTTCTTACGCCGATTCCTAAGTGGGCAACAAGAAAAACGCGACACAAGCGAGCGGAGCGACATCAGCGATATGCTCGTATCGCAAGCATTAGGTAGATTGTTGTGTTCCACGTGGACTGGCGATGCAGGGGACACCGGCGAGCATATCCTTGAGCTGACCACTTTCACCATGTTCTCTAAAGTGAAAACATGTTGATGCTTTTGGACAGTTCGGTGTTGATGTATACGTACTTAAAAAGGAAGACGATTATTGGACGATGCGAAAGAAATGTTATTTATAAAGAAAGGCCAGTATATGGGCGAGTTTCATCACCTTAAGAGAAGATTGCGGCAGTATTTGGAATTATGTCGTAATTACACGAGAATTACAATTGATTACTTGATGGGTACTTCTGCACAGTTGAAATAATTTCTTCAACAGACATAATGAACCCACAAGAACTCACAGACATTCATGTAGAGTTTACTGCACTGCAATGCTTGCTTCTAATCCCAGATGGCTTATATCGATGGCGCCTTCTGTCGTTGGCGCGTACTTCGTGCGTGACACGGGCTATACAAGTGACAGGAGCTACGCAACATGAGCGTTCGCAGTGACAAAAGACAAACTGATTTGAAATTTCAAAATTTGGTCGCATTACTTGCTTATGTCGTGTCGCTATGGTCACCGAAGTAGAACGCTTCAATGCCTTTACATTTGTTTGTTTATTCAAAAATCATTCGATTTTATTGTCGCATCGCTCTTGTCGCCCACGTAGGAATCGGCGTAAGAATGATTGCAAAATTGCTTCAATCAAGTTAAATCTACAAAGTTAACTTGCAGCTGTTATTTTTTTAACAATTATCTGTAGATAACCTGTTATTAATATTGTAAAACTAAGCATTGTTATAAAAGTATGAAGAATGAGTTATTTTCACCACTAGCCTACAAATAAGCATCTCTGTATACTTCTGAAATTAAAGAATTAATGACTTTTGTATTTATTGCAGCTTGGGTGCATTAATCTTATGGAAGGATTGTCTCCTGATTTTGCTAACTGGATGATTGTACGAACCATGGAAAACATCAAATCCAGAGCAGTGAAGAAAAGCAAGGCTATAGTTACATGAAGACTGTGTATATTAAAGACTGTGGCAATTATTTATCAATTTACTATTTTCAATAAGCTATTTATGCTTCAGTTGTTGCTCTCAAGGAAATGTGATTGAATAAAGATTGTTTTGTATTTAGTTCTAAAAATGTTTAGTATAAGTATTCTTTAAAGTAAATGTTTGTATTTTATATTTAACATATTAACATATGTTTTTATATAACGCCAAGCATAAGTCTTATGATTATTTCACATTATGCTATTTTAAAAAAAAGAAAACTTTATGTATATTATTTACATTAATTATATTATTTGGGGCGGACCACCCCAAAACATCATCTGTCATAACCCCCCAAAATATTTACATTTTGGCCTGATTGAAATCTTTGATTTAACCCTATAAACGCCAGACCTATAGTGTCATCTCAGCACGCCGAGCAAGTGGAAGACAGCACTATTGTATCATCTGATTGTATTTCACCCACTAAAAATCATCTAATCTCAATAAAAGAAAAACCATTGGAAAAGAAATGCTTTAAACCTTAGTTTTTGTATTTACAAATATGTTCTAAAACATATATTTACACATGTAATCATCGTTTTAAAATTGGAGTTGTCTAAACAGCTGAAGCCGTACGAGAAAAGACACAAAACTTGTCACTTTAAAGCTCATAATAGTCAGATAGACTTGTTTTGTAAAGAATATAAGGTCACCTTTGGATTCGTCAAAATTTGAACATTTTAACACTGCCTTCCAATTATTCGTTACTTTTATAGTTTCTTAGATATGAAGTTTTCTGTAAACCCTTACGATTGGAAAGTTTTTCAACCATATTTTGTAATCGATATATCTAGTACAAATCGATATACTTGTACAGTGATGTTATATGGATTTTAGTGTAAATTCTATATTTTCATTTGATATAAGTTAACCTGATTTAGTGTTCATGGGCTATAGTTATAGGTCTTGTCCGTGAAATATGTACAATTGCGCCGAGTGTCTTTGCCCATTGTCTTACGGACCGCACAGTCTGGAACTGTATGACTTGAGTAAGTGAGAGTTTTTGTTACGTTGTTTTAAATTTAGTGAAATAAAGTGGATCGTGGATTTAGTGATCGTGTTGTGGAGTTATTGATTTTAGTACTCTTACTGTTAACTCTTTAATGATTAGTATTTATTAGCGAATTTCCATAGGAAGGATGAGCTATTGCAGTGGTCGGGAGTAAATGAGCACTGATCATGGTCCCCAGAACACGTTTTGGGGGCTCGTTAAAATTGTTATGTATATTAATGTGTTCGCACTCTAACGGCTGCATTTTAAGTCCGATTTGTTGTACGTTGGATGTCTACGTCGCTCGAACGAATTCGTTTGCGAAAAAAAACCCAACAAAAGGAAGCATGTTTTTTGGCAGGAAGTAACTACTTTTTAAGATTTTTCATACAAAAATTAAACTTTTTTAGAGTTTGATTTAAAAAAATAAATAAATCTAGGATATTATTCTATACATTTTGTTTTTTTTACGACCTTATAGCTAGCTTGGTTTCTGTAAGAAACTCTTGCTCTTTCAAGAAAATATTTAGGGCCTAGAAATACATTAAAACTATTTCATAGAGTTTATATTTTTTTAAACTCTCCAGACCCCCGATAATGTTGTTTTTGACCCCCGCCCTCAAATTAAATCCTGTATCTGCCTCTGCTCTGTACATAGATGAAAATCAGGGTAATTACTTAAGTTTTATACATCACAATAAAAATTGAATGGAAAAATTTCAAACCCTGTCATAATTGATTCTGCTCTAAACCCATTAGTACAGTGCCCACTGCATATATTAACCCAAATACATCTACGACTTCTACGTAAATATAGCACTAACCGAAACCAGCTAGAACTGCTTCCTGCGACTTTGCCATTTATTTTGTACCTGCTTTTACCCTAAATTGATTCTTTCAGCACTCTTTGTTGTTCACTCCCCTTTATGTAGAAAAATATTTACATACTAAATGTGTCTTATCTCATACTGGCTTGCATTTGGATATAACATACTTTCCCAACTACAGGGAAATGTAGCTCAGATTTGGTCAGTCACTACAAGTATAACAAAATATTAAATTAATAAATTAAATAAAAATTAAGGGATAGAAATGAAGATTTATAAAGGGAATATTTAAATACCTATTTTAATGGGGAAAATTCAATGTTTTACAATCCAAACTGGTAAGGTTATATAGGACTCATCATACTCAGATTTCATCATTCACGGAAATCACATTTTCAAGTCTCTGATAATATAACAATTTTTCACTATTGCTATTTATGTACCTTGTTTTACTTTTTATTGAGGTTTGACATAATTTTTACTGCTGCAAAAATGTATTAAAAGAAGTATACAAAAATACATAGTTACAATATCATTTATCATGAAGGTTTCTGGGTGCAGTAAGGGAAAAAACTACACTATGATGTTTATGGTGCCAATACAACTTCAAATTGTGTATTGAACAACTTCATGTAGGCCAGTCATATAGTACATTAAAATCGCAAACTAACGGCTAGTTCTGATTTTTTAATATGTTGTTAGGACCACTACCAGTAGTGTATATCCAAGTTTTCAGCTTCGAAAGACCTGTGCTAACTTCGTAGCACGCGAAAAACCGCGAAATTTTCGCACTTTATTCAGTTTTTCGACTATATCTCCTAAACTATGCGTTTTTTCATAAAAAATGTTATTTACGTTTTTAACCTTATAACGGCCATACGACACCACAACACCAGGTTTCACGGCGCAAACGCAACAACTTCACACATTTGCATAAAATTTGCATATATTTGCATAAACGATAATTTAACCCACTTAAAATTATCCAATCGTAATAAAACTGGCACCATTGGAAAGGAAATGAATTAAACTTCAATTTTTGTATTTACAACTTTTTCGTAAAACGTATATTTACATACGTAATCATCGTTTTAAAATATGCATATCAGGCTACAGCTGTTTCCGCGCGCCAAACTGCATACAATTGTACTGTTATTTCCCACTCTTGCAACGTTCCCCACCATCTACAATAATGTTTCTTTGGCATTTCTAACCATACCGTTGGATTGGTTGTGATTTCATCTTTCTGTTGGTGTCTTCCAATCAGATTTCACAGTACATTTACTGTTTCAAACAAGATTTACTGTAAACCCTTGCGATTGGACAGTCTCTCAACCGATAAACACGCCCTTTTGTCAACGATTATTTAGTAGGCAACGCCCAATGATTTGACAGATTGCTTTATACCATTTTGTAGAAGAAAGTCTGTAGTTTGTAATGGTGCTAAGTAAACTGGATAAAACCGGTTTTGTGATTGTCTAAACAGCAGTAGCAAGTTACGTTGTTGTGAGATCGCCTTGGGCGTTCGTTCCCACGCTATTCAAGTGGTCCGACCTACTTCACGTGTTAGCTCGGGAGTTTTTATTCCACTGATGTATTGTTGTTATTCAAACGAATGTAACTCAAACACTTTTGTGAACTAAGGAAAGACAAGTACACCGTTCTTTTCTTTGATTTATCCTCTACCACTTTCTTATAATAATATTTCATTTTTTGTCAAAGCATATACGTAAAGCACGTTACAATCTAGGCCTAGGTAAATACCAGTTGTGTACTTGAAACATAAAAACGGTTTTTTTCAAAATAAAAAATTTGAAATTGATAAATGTTTTTATACAGTTCTATTTAGAACTAAATTACGAAACTTTTTTACGCTTACGAAAAAAATACAAAAAATGTTTACTAATTGTTATGTAGGCCTAAAGTTGAACTTTTTCCTTTCGTTACTGAACATTTTTTGTTTCTTGAGCTAATAACTTTTACAATTTCAAAATAAACTTATTTTTAGTGGCATATTTGAATTCTTTGAAGTTTCTTCTACAAAAAAGCTATTGAACACATTTGGATTGGGGTTCATTTACTATTTTTGGCGAATTTTTAAAAATATGCTTGCAAAACGCTAAAAACGGGCTGGCCAATTTTAGCTTTAACCGTGGCCGTTGATGGGTTAAAGTAGATTAAATTTTCTACAATTTGATACCAGAACTAGCTCTGTAGCGCAAAGATCAGACCCAATACAGCCCTCCAAAATTGACAATATTTTTGCAAAAAAGTGTAATTTTTAAATTTGGTCAACTTTCGACCCCAAAATCGGGGAAAATGCTAATTTTAAGGGGTAAATCATAATAAAAGATGTTGTAGCAAATGTTATTAGCTTAAATTTAAGCATAAAATGACGTCTGTAGGTCCAACAGTTTCCTCACAATGCTTAAAAATAAAAAAAAATGGGAAACTGCTTTTTTCGCAAATTGGCTCTGTTGAGTTCTCACGATGTATTTTGAAAGGAAAACCATGTACATCAGCAAAAAATATATATCTAGTCTATTAATAATGTATTTACAATGTAATTAATTCAAAATATTTTTTTATATATCTATATGCACATTTACGCGAGATATTGTTGGGTTGGAATAGTTCATTTTGTCCGCTTCGTGGGTGATTCGAAATCGTCAGATTCATCTTGAAAAATAGGTAGTGGATTGTCGACGTCGTCTTCTCCTCCTTTGGCAATCTGAATTACGGCGACGTTTTATCAAGAGACGCCGGAGCAAAATTTGCAAAGTTCTGAGCATTGAGGCCTGCTTTTAAGCAGGAACAGCCGCCTCCGCTACAGCCTTTCTTGCACCCGCATGATAGAAACTTCAGAAGGGAGAGGTATTCCACTTCACTCATCATTGTTGTTGGAATGAGCCCCTGATCTGCCTTCTTCCATCCCTATTGAGAGGCATCTTTTTCACCCCAAACCACTTCTGAACTTGGTGGTAAGTTCTGTAGGCGTGAAATGTTGCACCATCAAATGTTGCCCCGTTGGAGGCAAACAGGCGAGGTCAACCTTAGCGGTGGCTGCTGTTTTTACAAAAATTGTATAGCGCAGTCTCTGGAGGGTATCTTCAGTGTAGATTCCTCCATACAGTGCTAAAAGGCACTTCACTCTGGCATCTGCGATGGCTAGGTGGATTGAAGTAGGTTGGAGGAACACTTCAGCTGTGGTGATAAGTTGAGGGTATTTCTGGATGGCGCTCCACAGTTTGTTCTTTTCATACCAGAAAAGGGCAGAGATGGTGTCACACCCAGTGAAGGCATGGAGAAACAACTCGAATCCTGGGGGACTTCCAAATCTTCACAATTAAATGAGGTTGACGAATATTGTAAGGGGCCAGAGTCAGCTCTGCCACTTTTCTGAAAAAAAGTTCTACACAGTTGATCCCAAACCATTAAGAAGGACGAGGAGGTCACATCTTCTCTAATGATTAGCACTGACTGAAAAGAGGTGCTCTTGTCAAGTGCCACCTTGACAATATCACAGTCAGCATCCTACTCTGCCAGATTCGTTTCAATTCCCTCGCTTTGGAAGGTGGACCATATGTAACGTGCTGCCACTGTGCAAGCCGTTTACAAACAATTTATTAATAGAAAACAAAAAAAAAATGAAAAATAAAAATTTAATTTTGACAAAAATATTTCTAAGTTATTTTTAAAATAAAAAAATACCTTTACTGTGTAACAATTATTTATTATTTCCTATCTTCAATCCATTTACTTATTTATTTAATTAAATTATCATTTAAAAATATTACAACACCTTAATCCCAATGAAAACAAACAAACATAACCCCAAAATTGAAGTTAGGTTATGTTTTGATCATATCTGTTACTCAACAGTTGATCATTGAAATATCTGTTACACATAAAACTGTCTCATCTATGACTACAGTTCTCTGGTTAAAGATGGACGCGTCCAGAAGCACAGCCGCCATGTTGATCACATGGTAACTTTGGCTCCAAACCGCCTCCCTCACCAAAGACTGCCGCCATTTTGATTCACTTACAAAGAAAAAACTAAAACTGAATTTATAATTAAAACAAGGTTCGTTACCATAAAGTACTTCTGGAAAGGATAAAAACTCAAATTAAAAAATCATAGTAGTTGGCTTTAGTACTTTAACTCACCATTTTTATTCTATTAAAAACCACACAGAAACAAGTTAAACTAGATTGGCAAATCATTTTTTTTAAATCAGAACCATATACGCATTCATACACACATAATTAATCATTCTATTCCAAAACTAAGATTAATAACAAAAGATTCGATTGCAGACTTTAATTTAAATGATTTTCTTTACTTACGAGATCTCCTTTTATAGTGCACTTTTAAGAATTTTAATATTACAAAATGAATTTATGAAAAGAAAACTTACAACACAATTTAATTCAATTTAAAATAGAAAACCCCATAACTCTTTTATTCGTCGCACAATCTTTATGTAAAGATGCATAAAGGACGCCACGCCATTATTCAGACTTCCAAAGTTGTTACTTTTGAGGCAAATTACGAACAAATTTCACATTGTTTTTATCGTACGATGTTCGGCACTGTCTTTACTCTTCTTTAAACATATTTAAACGGTAGTTGTACTTTAACTACCGCAAATAAGCACTTGTTAAAACATTTCGCAGGACTAACTTCAAACAGATCTGCTCTGTACTAGATCACTGATGCAAGTGAGAACAAAGGTTCCTTCTTCTTCGCGTTCTTTCTTAAGATCACGTCATGTCACGTGATACAAACCAGGGGACCGTAAATATGCCTCCCTACATCGACTTATGATTGTTGCCAACATCTCAGACAAAAATTCTGTCTCTGTCATAGATGAATCACACAGGCTTCCAACATTATATATCAAGTTTAGTTCTTACGATGTCTGAAATAGTCTTTCAATATTTATTCATCACTGTCTAAAAACTTAGTGGACCATAGCTTCAAACTCTCCAATACCTTTTAAATGTTTTTCATATTTTGACACATCATGAAACATAATTTAAATATTTAAACAAGACTGAAATTAAATATGAAGTTAATATTATGTAAGATTTATTCTGAATTATTAATTAATGTCTGCATTTCCCTTTGAATTTCTATGTTCATTAATATTATGAAATAACTAAATCTTTTAAATTAGGCTAATGTCCAAAATTTACCTTATGACCCTTTTTACGTTATACTACTATTTTGATGTTTAAAAACCCTGAAACTCACATATCAAAGCAATTAGTCGTCGTTTGTTGCTGTCGTTCGCCAGCAACTTCTCCTGGACCATTTTTATGATAGTTGACTCTTCAAAGATGACTTCGTTGCACTGCAAAGAACCATAGCTCCTTCCGCGTTCGGCAGTTTTTGTGTTTTTCTCTGCCCCATCCTCAGGATATCCGTCGAAGACCACAGCAACGTTCCGTCTGAACTGATTGAAGGTGTAGCTGACGTACAATGCGACAATACCCCGCACAGAGTCATTACGATGCCATATCACCTTATGCAGTAAATAACCCCTATCTATCACAACAAACGTGTTGGCTCCTACTAAGATGTTTTGAGGGAGAGGAGTGAAAGATGAATAGAACTTTGATTTTATTCCTTTGCGCATACCCTTTTCTGTGAATAATACCATGGGGTATGGAGCCAACTCGTGCTTGAAATGTTCTTTTAACTCTTTGTCCGACTGCTTGATGATTCACAAACGCTGGAAGATGGTCGTCAGTGGCTCTACATCCACACGTTTGACTCTTTTACTTTGATGGAAGTGCTCATTGATGCCAAAGTTCTTACTTTGTCTTTTCGCTTGAAGGAAACCGTTCCAAATAAGTTGTCAGTGATTTGCTTGGCACCTTCTATTCCCATTTCTCACTTGAATTAAAAAACGAATTCCGCGTTTTTTCAAAACTACAACTGTACCTTCCTCGAGTGTATTGCAACAAATAAAACAATATCCCGGTGAAGTCGACATTATTTCGTTAGCGCGCGACGAGTAATAGAAACTAAACTGAGAATGAGAACGAAAGAACCCCATTTGTGACCGAAGGACTGTTGGAGGGGAAGGGAGGGAATACCTGCCTGCCTATCTTTTCAGTTATACGGAAAAGAGCGCCGAGCTCCCCTTCTAATCGTCCTTACTTCAGCACTTTCTTTTCAAAGGCGTAGGTCCTTGACCGAGCTCTCACACATTTTATTTACATTGGTAATTGATCTATATAGGTTTTTCTAGATTTGTGATGTTTGATTAAACAGTGAAGAGGGATGGGGGAGCTGCAGTTTTTTTTAATCACATTCAACTAACGAAAGACACATTTGAAGAATTTCACCTGTGCTTAAGTCAAATAACCCTCAAACCATCGTAAGAACTCAACAGAGCCAATTTGCGAAAAATTAAGTTTTTTCATTTTTGAGATTTTTAAGCATTGTGCAGAAACTGTTAGACCTACAGACGTCGTTTGTGCTGAATCTGACGATTGCGAATCATCCACGAAGCGGGCAAAATGAACTATTCCAACCCAACAATATGTCTCGTAAATATGCATATAGATATATAAAAAATCTTTTGAATTAATTACATTGTAAATACATTATTAATGGACTAAATATATATTTCTGGCTGATTTACATGATTTTCATTTAAAAATACATCGTGAGAACTCATCAGAGCCAATTTGCAAAAAATTCAGTTTTCCCATTTTTTGGATTTTTAAGCATTTTGAGGAAACTGTTAGACCTACAGACGTCGTTTTGTGCTTAAATTAAAGCTAATAATATTCGCTACAACATCTTTTCTTATGATTTACCTCTTAAAATGAGTATATTCCCCGATTTCGGGATCGAAAGTTGACCAAATTTTAAAATTACACTTTTTTGCAAAAATAATGCCAATTTTGACGGGCTGTATTGGGTCTAATCTCTGCGCTACAGAGCTGGTTCTGGTCTCAAATTGTAGCAAATTTAATCTTCATTAAAAACGTAAATAACATCTTTTATGAAAAAACGCATAGTTTAGGAGATATAGTGGAAAAACTTAAAAAAGTGCGAAAATTTCACGGTTTTTCGCGTGCTACGAAGTTAGCACAGGTCTTTCGAAGCTGCAAACCTGGATATACACTACTGGTAGTGGTCCTAACAACATATTAAAAAATCAGAACTAGCTGTTAGTTTGCGATTTTAGCGATTTTTAGTGTACTATTTGACTGGACTAATGTTTTGATTCATGTATTTGAAAAGTTTATGGCACAGAGCTTTAAAAAGTTGTAATGAAAGAGTTAAGAAATATATCATGTGAGGCTTATTAGAAGAAACTGGATTCCATTATGGTAGCATCAAAGATCAATATGGCTGCCCTACACCAAAGAACGATACTATTTTTTATGTCAACCCTCTCTCATTTAAATCAGCATAACCTATATTTACATGATTAGGGAGTATATAATGTGTTTATCAGCCTATGACCAGATATTACCACCAAGAACCTGAATGGATCCACTGATTTTAACCCTTTGGGCTCGAAAAGCCACAACCGACTCATAAACTACTTGTATTATTTCCCGTGAGCTTAGTCCTCTCAAGTCGTATGGCCACCGAGATTGGTCACTCTTTCGCCGGAATTGTTTTGTTGAATTCTACTAGTTTTGTTGAAGGTAAGTAGATTAAAGAGCAAACATGAATATTTTATAAATAAGCTCTGTTTAATGACAAACATAACTTATTTGAAATATAAAACATGGCACTGTATTGCATAGTATTTTAAACCTCATAAAGCTGTTATAGTTAAATTTATATTGTATAAATAAGATA
The DNA here is from genome assembly GCA_018207615.1 of Philaenus spumarius. Lineage (NCBI taxonomy): Eukaryota > Metazoa > Arthropoda > Insecta > Hemiptera > Aphrophoridae > Philaenus > Philaenus spumarius. The sequence continues at coordinate 57,166 of JAGFPH010002165.1, forward strand.
TGAAAACCAAAGTGGGAAACAACCAATAGTCATGTTTTTAAATGACAAACTACAATATAGAAAATGTTTTAAAATTTTACAAACTTACATTATAACTTAATTAATAAATTGTCCATTTCCATAATTTTATAATTATCAAGTATTTATCATGACACTAAAAACGACTAGCACAGCACTGAGTGAAAATATACATGTTATATTATTGAACTCGACACAGCTGTCATAAAATGAGGGGAAGCAATCACATATTTCAAGAGTTTCCCTACAGATTCCAATACTTTACACAGAAAATAGTATATTTTTGTAAAAAGAATTAGGTTTCCAAAGATACGTAATGCTATGGACACTCATAAAGGCCATGCGAATGTTCGCAGAATTTTATATTACGAGCTGGGAGAAACAAGACTGCGAAAACAATTCCAAGCTGACATAGCAAATGGCGTGGCCACACAACTCCACGGGAATAAAGTTAAAGACCCTATTCAAGCGGAAAGGGTTAACAAACAATGTTTCATTACAAGTGTAATAAAATCCAAATATCTTACCGGAAACGTTCAATGAACTCGGAGGAAATTTAAGAAAAAAGTTTTACCTGTAAACAAATTTTTTAATTCTACAGTCCTCTTTCTAAGTCAATTCAAAATGTAGCTAATAGCTTTAATACTCATTTTGCTAAAATAGGAAAATCTTACCCAAGCCTTCCAACATGTTAGGCATCCGGTGGTTGATGGCATGCAATAAAGACTTTCGACTTAACACTTACTGAGACTGACGTCTGTCACTGTCTCTCAGATTTTTGGAGATTCATGCCGGATGGAATTCATGCCAGGTTTTTGGAAGAAAATATACAAGTTTTAATTCGTCCTTTAACTCATATAATAAATTCCAGTATACAATCCGCAGTTTTTAAAACTGCTATGTCATTTCTATTTATAAATCCAACACTAAAGAAAATATAAACCAAAATCTCACTGCTCAATGTGTATTTCAAAATTCTTGGTAAGTTAGTTAAAGAGCAGTTATAATATCTTCTGTGAACAGAAGTAGGGATTCAGAAGTGGAAGAAATATTTCCAATACACTGTTTGATCTAACAAGTGTGATTAATCATTCGTTGGCAGCCAACAACAGAGTATTGGTGGCATTTCTTGATTTGGCTAAAGCTTTTGATTCCATTGATAGGTCAAAATTACTAAAAAAATTACCTCTATTAGTATAAGAGGGAATGCGGTAAAATGGTTCAGGAGATAACTAAATCAAGTAGTGTCTATTTGTGGAGTAATCCTTGTCCGGTAGATTTTTGAGTAATACAGGGAAGTACATTAGGGCCTATTTTGTTGCTTATATAATATATAAATAATATTTCTAAAACTAAGCTGCAGGGGAACTTATCTCTATTTGCAGACAATGCATCTATTCTGTTCAAATGAATAACCTGTAATGAAGTTTATTCCAAGGCTACTTGCGATTTACTACTTTTAAATGTTGGGGTTTGATCATAATGCAATAACTCTTAATGTCCGCAAAACAAAGTATATGACTTTTCAGTTAGGGAGAACGTATTAATAGAGAATTTTTATTGCACTTGTGCGGTGACATAATCAGTAATCACGGCTCGAAAGAGTCTGCATATATAAATATCTTTGAGATATGTATTTAAACAGTTTGCTAGCATTTCCAATAAAGATGAAATAAAACAAGCTTACTACGGGCATGTGCAATCCATATTGCAGTTTGTTATTGGTACATGGGGAGGTGCCGGTAAAACTCAGGCGAACGAATACCAGTAACGCAAAAAGCTATCCTAAAAGCAATGACGACTAAGTCGCGAATGTATCCAACTGAAATGCGCTTCGGAATTGTTACTTCACGTTTATGTAATAAAAGATCAGAATTAAACATGCAATATGTGGCTCAGGTAATGTAGCGGAATGTGTCACTGCAATTGAGACATGGAATCGCTTCAGATAGACACATATAAGAAACACGTGACACAATGTCTGCTAAATATTGGTAGGGATGAGTCTGAAAACCTCCTTAGGTGTGTGTATAATTGCAGTCAATGTAATATTTGTGAGTGTATCAGGATTTGAATGCATGATACAAGTGTGATAATAGTCTATGTATGAAAACTTATCTGTTTGGGGTATATGGATATAAACTATTTGTGTATGTACGAAGTTCCTGGGTTGCATGCGGGTGTTAGGCTATGGAAGGATATGTTGGTGTGTATAGCTGTGTGAATATCTGATTGTGTATGTATAAGTGAATATATGGATGTATGTGGGTATATATGTATAATTATGTGTGAATATGAATACATCAATAAGAAAATTTGTTTATTCTCATCTTGTTAATTTTGTCTCTTGGATTTTTCTCTCTGTAACTGTATATAGTTGCGGACAACCTAACTCTGAACCAAAAGGTTAGGGTCTTCTGCCCAACCGACCCTAATTAGTGACGCTTGGCTGCACTCAATGAGAACAAGTATTTTTTGTCCCTCGATATGCTCATGTTTTTATATGAATTGTATTTTAGTTCAACTGTTCATTCAAAGTTAGTTTTAAAAAGAAAAACTAGTTTGGCGGTACAAGTTTGTCAAAATTGTCCGATTTACATCAAATTTAGTATAAAAATAATCGAAATTTAAATACAAAACGTAATATGATAATGGTTTTTAATAATTTTGGTCAATAATTTAACTGACATTTTGGTATTAGGTACCTAGTACTTGTTCTCATTGAGTGCAGCCAAGCGTCACTAATTAGGGTCGGGTGGGCGGAAGACCCTAACCTTTTCTTACCTACCCTTTTGGTTCAGAGTTAGGTTGTCCGCAACTATAGTACTACTACACTGCCAACGCCAGAATAATAGAAATAAGCTGTATAAAATTACCATGTCTGTCATGATATAGTTTTGATCACATTGCATGTAAGCAGCCAACTCATTACCTACACATAGGCTTAAGCCCATGTAGGGATTATTCTTTACTACAGAAATGTAAAATAATGTAGTAGAAAATTAAGAATGAATCATTTTCATTTCTTTCATTAAATCTTTCTCCGCCTCCGAGTGTTTAATTTCATGTCACGAAAAATCCAATATGGTGGATGACAGGTGGTAAAATTTAAGAGTTTTGAACTAAATGAGATGAATTGAAACATATACAGGAAGATCAGCAATCTCTCGGGAGTTGATGGTATAGATAAAATAATCAAAAATTGCATATAAAGATAGGTCCAGAAACGTTTAGTTTTTGTCTTTTGTCCATATTATGGTTTTCAAAATTAATGATAACTTTAAAAATCATTAAGGTTTTAAATTTGATAGAAACATTTTTTGGGCTATGTTTTAAACTGGTAAACTGATACCAAGAATCAAAACTTTGTTGTGTAAATGTCAAACTTGCAGCAAATTAAAATTGTTAACCCTAGAGTGGTCGCTGCGAGTCGAATTGACCCGCACGCTTCTATTTTAATCGACCCTGACTGAACTAAATAACGTTTGGCCTTCAACCTCCGTATACCTTTTTAATTCCCAAACCCCCATTTTAAGAGCCTGTTGTATTTGTTTGATTTCCGTTTTTCCATTTACCTAGATAGGCATGTGCGGGTCATCCTGACCAGCAGCGACTATTAGTGATGACCTCAAGATAACCTTGTTAAAAGGATTCTTAAGTTCAATGGGCTTATGGATCTTGACAAGGGTAACCGAGGGATCAAAATCCTTATGTGGGAGCGCCCCAGAGGCTGACGTGCATAAGGTTCTGGACCGCCCACAGAAGAAGAAGATTAGTGATTACAAAAGTTTTTCTGGTTGATGTTTAGTTTTACGTGAAATAGTGTGTTTAGCAGTATTTTTATTGTGTCTAAAGTATACATAGTGATTTTATAGTAGCGGATATATATATATTTTTAATATTTATTGGGCTATTTTTTAGTAATAATGGTAAGTGAACCTCAATCTTGCACAAGCAGACACGAATTGCATTCACCATTTCATTATGACAGCATTCTTTTGACCTTGCAAGAAAATGAGCCCTCTGATATAGATTCAGACAATGAATCCGACTATGGTGTAGTGATGTTGATGCAGTCGAGAAAAGAGCTAATGATAACGAAAGATGTACTGATACAGAACAAAGTGCAAGTGAAACGGAAAGTGATGGTAAAAGCATGTCAGAGAATGATAAACCACTTGCATACAGAGGTGGTTACTTCAGAAAATATAGTAAAACCTACTGGAAGAGTTCTGAGCCTTCTCAATCAATTCACACAAGACCGCAAAATATAATTGAACACGTTCGAGGAACCAAAGGAGATGTGAAAAACGCTAGAAGCATGGCAATGTTTTTTCCCCTGATGATATACTGCAAAGAATTTTACATTACACAAATTTATACATTGATACAAACAAAGACAAATAAGGCCGAGATTGTGACTCTAAACGTACTATAGTTTAAGGAATGAAGGCCCTTTTTGGTCTACTGTATTGTGCAGAAGTACTCAAGTCTTCACATTAGAATGCAGAAGAATTGTGGGACGAGGGCACTGGTAAAGATTTCAATTTTTACTTAGAATGCTGAGACTCGATGACAAACGAACTCGTAGACATATGTATATATAAATTTTACAATCTATGAAAGCACTTAATGAAAAATTTACTAAAAAGTCTAATAAACTTATCGGTTTTGATAGGTGCCACCAGAGGGAAGTTATGGCAGAAGAGAAGACTAATAATAATAATGAGTTTAGTCCCCAAAATCTTTACATTTTACAAATAATACAATAAAATAAATAATCTCTCAGCAAAGGCAGTTACATGGACAAATGTCCGTCCGTAGAGTTGCTATTCAAACACATACAATTATAATCTGTTTTGCATTTGTCTGCCCCAAGATAGCTTTGAACTTAACCGTACTCCTAAATATTTGTATTCTTTTACAATTTCTATACGCTCCCCTTCATATTTCCATTGCTCTTTTTTTTGCTACTGTACCACCATTCCTAAAAATCACAATTTTAGACATACTTAAATTGAATTCCAAGTTCCATAAATCACAGTAAATCTCTAGCCTGTCAATCATATCTTGCAAAATTTCTGGACGATCCGCTATAATAACAGCATCATCCGCATATAATAGACACCTTATATTAACTCCTATTGCTATATTTACTCCTCCTCCTAACGCCTCATGTATATCATTTAAACACAGAGAAAATATCAGTGGTGACAGCAAACACCCTGATTCAGGCCTCTTTCTGTAATAAATCCAATTCTGTTAATCCATGCCATGTCCACACCCTAGCTTCTGTGTTTACGTATAGCCTTTGCAAAACTTCCAGAAACTTCGACCAGTCGAATATAGCTTATAATAAATGGCTTTTCTGTCTGGCAAGCCAAAGGCAGATTTAAAATCAATAAAAAAATAATTCGACCACGCAGCTGAACCGCTGACATGAGTTGAGCGAATTTACCCAAATTAAATTTATATATGTTTTTGGGTTTCAAAAAACTATTTGGGAAATTGATCAACTCACGTAGCTGCTGCCAGCATGTACCAAATATATTGCCATCAGTAACCAAGGTAAAAGCCGTGGATTTAATTCTGGTATGTTTTGTTTTGATTGTTTTTGGGGGAACCAGATGGGCTATAAAGCCGTGTAAAAAACAAAATGTGCAGAATTATTTCATATGTCTATATTTTTAAAGAAAACTTTAAAAAAGTTTATTTCTAGTACAAAAAATCTCAAAAAATTGTTACTTCCGGTCAAAAATTTGGTCTACTTCCCTTCAATTTTTTTGCTAACGAACAGTCCAAGCGACTTAGAAAACCAACCTGTGTACCAAATCGGACATAAAATGCATCCGTTTGTGCACACTTATATACATGATACTTCCGGTAAAAAATTTGGTCTACTTGCGGTAAATTTTTTTGACTAATGAACTCGTCCAACCAACTTAGAAAACCAACCTGTGTACCAAATTTGGACCAAATCGGACATAAAATGCGACCGTTAGAGTGCGCACACATATATACATGTTACTTCCGTTCAAAAGTTTGGTCTACTTCCGGTCAATTTTTTTTTCTAATGACCTCGTCTAAACGACTTTGAAAAACAACGTGTGTACCAAATCGGACGTAAAATGCGTCCGTTAGAGTGCGCACACATAAATTCATAAAGTTATTTCCAGTCAAAAATTTATTTGGTCTACTTCGGGTCAATTTTTTTTGCTAACTTACCAGTTCAAGCGACTCCAGAAAACCAACGTGTGTACCAAATTTGGACCAAATCGGACGTAAAATGCGTCCGTTAGAGTGCGCACACATACATACATAAATATATACATATATGATTTTTAATGACACCCCAAAACGTGTTCTGGGGACCATGATCTGTGCTCATTTGCTACTCCCGACCTTGGGTCTTACCATAAGGGCCACTGCAATAGCTCATTTTTCCTATGGAAATACACTAATAATAGAGTTTGTTACCTTGGCCAATTGTTTTCAGTTTTATAATATTGGCAGAAGACTACAAACAATATATAAAATATTTAACCGTATAAATGAACACATAAATGGCTTGTATAGTACATAATCATACATTACTGTAAATAGATAATACGTTATAATATTTAAATGTTTAATTTTAAATATGTTGTTATATTAGAAAATGTTAGCGATATCACATTTTTGGCAATATTTTGCATACTGATTTGATGACCTGATTTCTTGAAACAATTCCCTCATAAGATATACTTATTATTTCATAATTCAGAACAAATTGTTCAAATACAAATCATTGTATTGTAAAAATTAAATGTATTGAAAAAAAAAAATTGTTTTGCTGTACGATTTATAAAATTATGAAAAAAATAAAGTGCACCATAGATAATACTAATTTTATGTCTGACACACAAAATAAAATAATTTAACTGTGGGTCATAGTGACATAAAGTGCCCATATTAGGTAGCATCAAAGGTTTAACTCCAGGGTTAATGATAAAAATTTCTAAAACTGTTAACTTTACAAAATACAAAACATTTTTCTTTTTCAATGACTAATGGAAATGGTGTTGTAATTGCTTCTATAGCTTAAAATAAAACAGAGTTTTCAACAAAACATTTAGGTTATGTAAACATAACATAACCTTACACAACCTAAATGTTTTGTTGAAACATAACACCAATGGTTATGTGCATAAACATTGGTGTATAAATTTAATAAACAATGGTAAAGTTTTCACAACTACAATTTTTAATAAAAAAATTGTGTTCGTTAAAACTTTACCATTGAATATTTGTATCTTATTATGGAGTTTTACCAAGCACCAACTGTTTTTCCTGTAATTTGTAAAAACAAAACACTTTACTGGTTATAGCTATTTCATTCAATTCCCTTGGTAAAATGAGGTTCGACTGAGATGTTCAGGACATTAATAATATGTTAACTATTACAATTATTTGAATAGGCAATTGTTTACTATATTTTGACGCTTACCTACAGTTTAATGAATAATTTCACAAAACGAAAGAAATGTATAAAAAACAAAACAAAAAATAATATAGACCTACAACATAAGTTATTTGATATATTATTGTTAAATAATGTTATAATAACGATGGATCGAGTAAAGTCATCACCTATGCAATCTCAAAAGTTGAACTAGTAAAATATTTATTTTACAAGAGTTGGGAGTTTATTTAAAATTGACTGCAACAGTAGTAGGCCTCAGAAAAATAGCTAGGTTTATTAATAAACACAATGATAGCAGTTTAATATTTTTGCAATAAACCCCAAAATTCAATCAATTAAAATTGGATTTAAAAGCGATTTAACCTACAAAATCAATAACAGCTGATGACAGTCATAGGAGTAAATCACTTAAACACAGTAAGCATGGGCTAGCGAAATTTTTATTCAAAGCATAGTTTAGTGTAAACATTATTCTTCAAACAGATGATAGGCAACTTATGCTATTTCTACTTTTTCATTTTTCTTATTAGTATACTCTTAATTTTCATTTATCATAAAAAAAATATAAGTAAAGTTCAATTATTATTTATTGGTATATGTAATTGGTAACTCTTAAAATCACAGGTTGTCTTAGTATAAAATACAAAATTAGCCAGACTAAACATTAAAACAGCCAACATCAAGCATTTACATTATTAACATCTTTCTCTCCATTAATTATTCTGAAATAAATGTAGCATTTATTGGATCAGATAGCTTTACAAAAGTCCTGCACAGGAACTGGAAGGACCACTTCCATCGGTCAACTCAGAATTGGAGGCAGCGTTCAACCTGGTTAAAAAAAAACAATTAAATCTATTATAAGAGTTATACAGGACAGACAGTCACAACCCTTGATATAACGGACAGGTTCTGGAATAGCTTTGTTTATTGGCTAAACTATCATGCTGCACTTTACATAAAAACACCAAGTTGTCATGGTAACAGCGGTAGCAGTGTGGACTATAGTCACATGCAGAAAGATCACTAGCCTGATTATGTATTCGAAAATCTGTTGTGTATTACCAACAAATTCAACTGATTTTGAAATAATCGCATGATTGAATTAAAGTTACTGGTCGATTATGTCTTATTCCATCATACCATTAGTAGTAAAGTAGTACACGCATGCCTAATTCTTTTCCAGTTCTAAGTGAGATGTCTTAGAGCTTTAAATATGTTGCTTTAGTTTGAATTTTTATTATAGTTTCCTGAATAGTTTTAATAAATTTCGATGAAACAGACTTTCATTGACGACAGACATCGTCGTCCTCAAAATAAAACCGTTAAATCAATGACCAATGATACTAAATAATTGTACCTAAAAATCCAAAATATTTGAATGAGCAGTTTACATTGCAGTTTGTGGTGGCTGGACAAGGAAATAAACAACGCACAGTGTTGTTTGGTACAATCAGTCCTGGATGGAATTAAAACAGTAAAACGAACAAATGTTATTTATGTTTTCTTCCAAACTAGAACTGAATATTCAGATAAATATATTGAATATATATAATAGAACTAAAAAATCGACCCGAGAATTTCAATCGACTAAATTAATAGTTGAGCTAGTTTTTTCAGGTCAGTTTTTATTTTCGATTTTGGATACTTTAGGTTATATTAACATTGTTTCTGTTAAAATATTTTGTGAATTGTCTAAATTTAAAAAAATATATATAAAATTAAATGGTTGCAAGAAAGTTAATTGATTTTGTTAGGTTAAATTAGTGTCTATGTAATCTTATGCAAAATTGTATAAGCCTAGGGTTCAATATTGTGTCTACTAAGAGAGTAATGCATTTTTTGTTCAGCGGCCTCATTTTGCTCATCCCTTGCACAGTAAGAGTTGGTTGCATCAAAAACTGTTTCATACTGTGTCTTCTATGAGAGTCATGAAACCCCTAAGCAAATTGAGAAAAGAGACTAGGTGCAGGTCGCAGTGGTGCGAGGCCTTGAATTCCTTTATCCCTAAGTTTAAAAAAATTCATGAATTATTTTGTCTTCATCCCTATTTTTTCAACTCCTTGAGATAAAGAAGTAAGAACGACCGAAAAATTTCATTAAAATATCGGGGCATAGTTTTCTAACGCTGTTATGTTTTAAATTACTTCTTAAAGCCAGTAGTTCTTATAATTAGTACAAATAGTATTCGAAAATACAGTAGAACCTCTCTTAACCGAAACCCTTTTAACCGAAATAGCGTTTAACCGAAACGGCAAAAAACTACGTACGTGTCCACATTATATCGGAAAAGATAGTATTTGATATGTTTACTAGCATGATGTGCGGTCTATTTTTAGACAAAAGGGGGAGAAAGTGTGAAGGGGGAATGGGATGGGGCAGGCCGGGTGCCTGACCTTGAGTTTAGTCAAGTGGTTTACTACCTGCTACACACAATACAATACTGTACAGTATTCTGCCAGTCAGTTTGTTTTACACTGTTGTAGCGTCGCGTTAATCAAGTTGTCTATCAATTTATTTCTTAGGGTTTCTCGCTCTTCTGTAGTCTAGTGTTGTGATTGTGTTTTGTGGCTTTTGTGTGAGTGTAATACAGTACTGTATTTGTAATGTCTGTGAAACGGAAAAGAGTGTTGGTAACAATTGAAGAAAAGTTAGGAGCGATTGAAAGAGTTAAAAATGGTGAGCTTTTAAGAAATGTTGCAGCTGATTTTCAAGTTGGGGTTTCAACTGTTTGTGATTGGATGAAAATGAAAAAGAAGTTTGAAGAGCATGCTTCGAAATTGCCAAACAAAAAAACAATGAAAACGTGTCAAAATGAAAAAGTTAATGAGGCGCTCTTTTTATGGTTCACACAACAAAGGGAAAAAGGAGTAGCGCTCACAGGACCAATAATTCAAGAAAAAGCTAAGATGCTTTCCGAAATTATGGGGGAGGCAGGTGAGGGATTTAAGGCTAGTTCTGGTTGGTTGGAAAAATGGAAAAATAGATACGGAGTACGACAAGTAAATGTCTGTGGGGAAAAGTTATCTGACGATGTTGATGCAGTAGATGTATTTAAAACTGAGATGGATGAGTTTTTACAAGGGTACACTAAAGATCAAGTTTTTAATGCTGATGAAACTGGATTAAATTTTAAAATGTTGCCGAAAAAGTTCCTTGCTTCTAAAAACGAACACAGTGCTCCCGGACACAAAATGAACAAACAAAGAGTAACGGTAATGTTTTGTAGCAATGCTTCCGGAAATCATCGACTTAGGCCTATGGTAATAGGAAAATCTAAAAAGCCTAGGGCTCTAAAAAATCTTGCCGAAAATGCTCTTCCAGTGTTCTATCGAAACCAAAAAAGTAGTTGGATGTCCAGTTATTTGTTTACCGAATGGTTTAATGATGAATTCGTCCCCAGTGTTGAATCATTTTTGAAATCAAAACAACTCCCAAGAAAGGCAGTGTTAATAATAGATAATGCGCCAACACACCCTCAGAATCTTTAAGATGGAGAAATAATTGTCAAGTTTCTCCCACCAAATGTGACGAGTTTGGTTCAGCCCTTAGATCAAGGAGTAATTGAATGTTTCAAAAGGCATTATCGAGCATATTTTTTGAGAGCGCTTTTACAGGAAACAAACGAATCTAAAAGTGTGCCTGAAATTCTAAAGACAATAAACATGAGGAACGTGGTGTACTGGTGTGATCAGTCATGGGAGAAAATAAAATCCTCAACTCTGGAAAAATGTTGGAAAAAACTGTATGATGGGATTTTGGTTGAAGACGTCAGCGAAAACGACCAAAGTATTCAAAGTTTGGTAGAAAAAGTACCAGGTTGTGAAGATATTAACCACGATGAATTAAGCGAGTGGCTAAATGGCGATGAATCAGAACTGGACTTTACGGATCAAGACATTGTTGACATGGTTTTGCCGAACGAACGAAACAAAGACGAAGCAGATGACGAGGACGAGGACGAGGATATGGCAGAGAGCAGCCGTGACACAGCTGACGAGATCTTCAATGCCTTAGAGGTACAGTAGGTTTATGAGTTTACAGTATTTTTTTTATTTTAGCGTAACTTTTTGTAATGTGCTAATACTGTACAGTAGTAAATTTATTGTCGTTAATTTTTACTGTGCAAGATTGTCTAAATATTAAGGAAAATTAACGGTTTCTATCAAACTTTATTATTTGTAGGTGGCCTTACGATTCGTGGAACGGTCGGCGGAAACTAAGCCTGCTGACGTTTTGCTAATGAAGCGTTGGCGAGATATCGCAGGAAAAAACCGGTGTGAAAAGAAAAAACAGAAAAAGATGGAAGATTTTTTCAAAAAACAGTAGGCTTAAAACAGTACTTAACAAGTTGTAAATACAGTATACTATGTATGTAGAAGCATTTATTTTTTATTAAAAGTTTGTTAAATAATCTAAAAGTGTGGTTATTATCATTGCCTTTGATTTTTTCATTTTAAACTTTTAAAAAATTGCAATTTTTTAACCGAAATTTTGGTTATCCGAAATGACCTCCGCCCCCTTTATTTCGGTTAACAGAGGTTCTACTGTACTTCCCTTTGGCAGTTGTTTTAAATTAGGTTTTACATAAAATTAGTACAAATTGTATTCAGGTGATGTTTTCTTTCACAGACTACGAATCATCATGGCAGAAAGGGACAGGCTAGCTCCTCAGTGCCTTGTGTCTAAAAGTCAAGCTTGAATTACTTGAAACCTGGAATTATCGAAACTGTACCGTAAACAAAAAGTATATGAAAAATGCATTATTAGAAAATAACCTTAAAAACAAAAGTTAACTTACCTGAGTTTTTTCACTGACCGATTTGTTTCTTCACTAACCTCGGGATTATTTGCTGCGATAGCTCCAATTTTTATCTGTAAAAAAACATTTAAAATTTAACACTTTGTAGTTATACTGTTGTATCAATGGAGCTCTTGTTTCACTTTATCTTTAACTCTTTAGCTAGAACAACAAGTCCTAATAGAATCCAAGCAGTATATCCAAACTTTGTATATAAGTAATCAGCTCCAATTTAAAGAACGTAGTAAAACACACCTCATATTACTTAGCAGCCAATGGTTAACTTATTTGCAAGAATTCTACCAATTAGGATCAAGCTGTTTGGGTAGATATATTTTTGGAATATACAGAGGTATTGTTTTAAAAGTACCTTATTTCACTAAATATGTCTATTGTGAATACATTTTTGACAAATAATGATACATAGCCTATTTTAAAAAACCAAACTACATGAACAAAAATGTTACAGCACAGTTTGATAAAATATTTATTTGTATTTAATTAAAATCACACTCTAGATTATAATCAACATTTTTATTTCCTAAATTAAAAAGAACTTCTCTGATATCACAAATAACCAAATTCAAATGACTTGATGATGCCATTTCGCAATAAAAAAATATAAAAAAAAATAAGCAAAAGAAATATTAATTAAATTATTTAAAAAAGCATAACAATAAAAAATAAGATATTAATAAAAACATCTTGAAAGATCGTAAACAAAAATGCAATACACAAAAACAGACGACGCTATTGTCCTTCATGACATACAGATGATTTCAAAGAGAAAAAACTATCCCACAGCTAATATAATCTGTTACTGGCTACTAAACAGTTGTACAAATATTAAAGTCTCATTAGACCGACAAGATTCTAAACTAGTTGAGAACATAGAAATTACATTAAAACTTATGGTCGAACTGATTACGACAGTGGAGCGGAATGATAAATTAATGATGTTGGACTGAGTACGCCAAAGGTTATTAATACAAGAGAAAACAGTAGAACAGTTCCAATTTATTAGGAAGTGAGTGTACAGTATTAAGATTATTGAAAAGCCCCATAGAGATTAGCAACTCACCACTTTCAGCAAGTAGAGCTATTGTATTGTACCACATTGCAAACGTCTTAGGAATCTTGAACACTGTCAAAGCCTAGTGTATAGTGGCAAATATTTTACAATGATTACCAAACTGAAAACTACAACATGTACGCTGAAAAAAAGCTTTGGGTTTTGAAACAAGGGTGAAAATGACAGATAGTAATAAACCCTGCTAAGATGGACAGGTTTTGCGCTTTTATTTCTAAAAAAAGAACAACTAAAACACAAATTACCTTAACGTTTGAAAAACTCGAATAAATTATTTATTACTGCACTTCAGGGTGTTTTAGAAACGATCCTTACAAATTTCAGGGTATTCTGTTCTTTGGATCAAAATGAAGCTATAAACTAAATAGAACCAGAATATCTATCTCGTGTTGTTCTACATTTACTGAGTCATTTATTTTTACAAAGACTGTAAAACATTTAACTAAATTTAGGTACATTGTTGATATTGTTAGTACAGGGTGTCCAGTGATCTAAGTTCAAAGAATTTCAAAATTCAAGGCTTGAATTCTAAAAATTCAAGGCTTTTATCGACAAGCTACTAGCACGGTAATTGGGTATAAACTAATGAAAAAATAAACATTACACAATACAAATTAAAAATAAAGTACTTTATTGTTTCCTCTCTTTCACTTGTGTTGTGTAAATTATATATCTGAATTTTTTAAATATTAGTTGAAAAACTTATTTTTTCTAAAACAGTCTAATAAATATCATAAAGTTAAAAGGCATTACACACACACATATATATATATTTGTCTCTTAGTACTATTTGTTGATCTTGTGTCAGTTAACATTAATTGTTGATCATTTTGAAACGCTTATAACTTAAGTTCTAATTATAGTAGAAATCTAATGTTGACACCATTCAATTCAGAATGAAAAACCGCATATGAAAAGTATCATGTATAGTTATATATACAAAAAAATTGACTTAATTTTAACAACACATTGTTGATCCCAAAATTACCTTCTTTGTTGATCGAAGTTCGTTTTTGTTGATCTAGCTTATTAATCAACAAAAAACTGTTAAAAATATGTTTGTCTTTGTATAAAGCGTGTCCCATAAGTAAAGTAACAAACTTCGGGAAATGGTTCTGTAGGTCAAAATAAGGAAAAAAGTTTATTTAAACACAAACCAGAAAACGCTTCGTTTTCTAGATATCCGCCATTTTCTTTTTTGTACAAAATAATTATTATCTAGAGAACGGTTTGACTGATTGAGTTTAAACTCTGTATGCAGTTTAACCAAACAATTATGTAGCTCGAGAAATATAATCAAATAAATCCAATCATTATTTTCAAAATGGCGGCTGTTTGAAAATTTTAAATCTAAATTACTCAAAAACCGTATATTTTAACAAAATATTTCAAGGAAACGTTTTTGTAGCCCTTTTGATTTTCTATCGGATGGTGTAACTGTCAAAACAATCGGTTGAAGGATAATAGTTCAGTTATGTGTAAATAATTGAGGGCTAAAAAAAGGTGTCTTGAAATTTTGTTGGTTAAAATGTGCGGTTTTTTAGTAATTTAGGTTTGAAATTTCCAAACAGGTGCCATTTTGAAACTCATTATTGGATTTAATCGTTTATTTTTCTTGAGATACATAATTGTTAGGTTAAACTTTATGCTAAGTTTGAACTCAATCAGTCAAACCGTCCTTTCTCTAGATAAGAATTATTTTGTATAAAAAACGAAAGCTTTTTCGAGCTTGTGTTTATATGAACTTTTTTCCTTATTTTGACCCATAGAACCATTCCTCGAAGTTTGACACTTTACTTATGGGACACCTGGATAATAGTTTTCCTTTGTTGTTTTTTTATGCATTGTGCATGTTATCATAAATTGTTGCGTGAATAATATATTAATAATAACTTTTTACTAGTAAATATAACACAGAGTAAATAAAACTCTTCCGGAAAACGTGTTATCTTAATAATAGCTGAAACTAGAAACGGGAAGTTTGTTAAGAATGTTCTTTGTTTCATATGAGATGGTGGAGAATTGAAGTTTTATTTAATTAATTTAAAACAGCATTATTTTCCAGAAACCCTATCCCAGCTATTACTAAAACTAAAACAATAAAAGAAAAATTTAATTTATGTTTTATTTTTATTTTGTAATGTTAAAGGTATCGCAGAATTAAATTCCAAGTTATCATTCAACAACGTCTCTTAACTCTTTTGGAAAACTCTTTACTATAGTTCAGCTTGATAGAAAATAGAAGCTGTAAATTATGGTCGGAGTGTTTTGACTTTGCCATAAACCAGGAAAACATCGTTTAGTTTTTTATTTAAAAACAGAAGAAAATAAGAAACAGTTTTGGAAAACTCTTTACGATATCTGCATAGTGGCTATAAAACTAAGGATGCAAAATATTTGTAGAAATGTTTTTCCTTCTGCGCCTTTGGAGATAACGAAGGATACCTATTTTTAATTTATAATTTTGAAAACGGAAGAAAATATTTAAATCCTTTCGGAAAATTTTTGACTATATTTCATTGATGGCTGAAGTTGAAAACTTACAATTTGCTAGAAATGATTCTTTTTATGCCGTAACACATTACACTAATTACACATTTTGATAATTATTCTTAAACTGCAGAACATATGAAAACTCTTCTGAAAAACTCGTCATCATACTTAGTAAAGGGCAACAACTAGAAACGTAAAATTTGATAGGAATGTTTTTATTTTGTGTCGTTAGAAATAACTGCAATACATGTTTTGGTTATTTATTTTAAATCGTAGAAAATAAGAAAACTTGTTACTACATTTCGGCAACTGTTGAAACAATAAATTGTAATTTTTGTAGGCACTTTTTTAATACCGTAGGATTAATGATTAGCTATTTTACAATTTATTTAAAACGGAAGAAAATATTAAATATCTTGTGGTAAAAACGATTACTTTATCGCAAGAATTACTTCCTATAGAATGTTTAAATGTGAGTTTTAACTCTCTCATCCAGCTTCTACAGTTAGAACCAACATCAGAGTTAATTATGTTTTAACCTATGGGTACTGATAACTGACACTCGATTTACTTATGCACTATGCTGCTACACAATTTGTATTATGTTAGCTCAAACTAAAGACCTTTTGTTCTTTACCAACAAGAAATATATATTTTTTTAAACACACATTCTAAAAAAATCACTTTTTTTGAAAAAATTATACACAAAAGTCTTATGGGAGTGCTATCAGAATAACTAATCTACTTAACACAGAAAAGTATATGTTTTAGTATTGTCATGTGATAGCCATGACCGGATTTTTATTCATTATTTCTACATGAATATTTCTAATCCTGTAAGTACAATTATTTTTTTAAAGATAATTAATTTTATATTTATCAATTTAAGAGAAAATCCTTTTTGTGAAGATGTAATTTCAGTACTATAGAAAACAGAACAGTTAAAATATTTGTGTCAGACTTATTATTCACTTTTACAATGTTTGTATATTATCCTATTTCAAAGCATAGCAAATTAAAACTGGTTGAGTGTGCCTGTCTCAAGGATAATAGAGTTGACTCCATAACAATATTAAAGATTTTATTCGTGGAAAAACAACCACCTCTTTCTGAATGCTATAGTATTAAATTCTTAAAAACTAAAGTAGATTGCATTAAAACTATCAAATATTAATTTATAGCCTACCTATTGTTACCTTTGCCTCACAATGGGTAGTCATATTTATTAGCCCTAATAAAACAAGGAAATGCTGGCTCAAAGATGCGATGTTAGGTCAGGTACAGGTGAGGTATCTTGGTAAACATCCAATGGGTGGTAAGGGTCGTAAACACTTAGGCTTGCACTGTGGCCTACAAGTATTCAATTATAACTATTTTGTAGATTAACATTACTGACAAAATTATTTATTTTAGATTAAGGAATTTAATTCAATTGTTTAAAATTTTCAAATGTAGGCCTATATGTTCTCGCTGATGGTGCGATTTCGTTTGATTGTTTCACTTAGGTGTGGATTGATCAATATCTATTTTACAGTTGATCTAGATAAAAGTTCGTACAAATCATTTAAAAGTGATCACTAAATTTAGAAATATACAATTACATTTTTTATGTTAAATACGAAAATATGTGGAGGGGGAAAAGTCTGAGAACTGCTTAATATTTGGTATATAAGGAAAATTTTAAGGTAGGTGTGATTGAATACCTACTCTATGTATATTGCAATTATATTCACAACGGTTTAAGATATGGATGTGCGGTTTTTAACATAGATTTTCTCTTAAATTTTTAAATTGAAATTATGTATCAGAGGACCACTTTATTATTTATAAAAAAGTTACATTCAAAAAGGCAGATTCAAGATGGGAGAAATTTTTAAAAAATGTTTAATAAAATAGTATTTTTACATAGAGTAGGTTCCTTAATCATACCTACCTTCCAATTTTCCTTACATACCAAATATTAAGCCATTCTCAGACTTTTCGAACACCCTGTAATTATAAGAGTATACTGCACTTAAAGCATTGATACTATCTCGTCTCAACATATAGATCAGCGTCGAAACTTCACTAGCTTTCAAACATGTAGTGTTGGTGAAAAGTATTTTAACTGTTTTCTTATGAACACGTACCTTTAAAATCAATAAACGGTACCAGGAACTGGCACATACTTTCTTACAAACATATTTAAATTATTAAACAGATTCACTGTGACTTCATAATTGTATGTGGGGTAGGAGAGGTGATTTATTGAAGTAGGAGATTAACTAATAAATATTATTATTATTATTATCTAGAGAGATAACTATTCCATCAATTTCGAATAAATTTGAAACAAACACGTCAATTAGGCCTGTATAGATGTACAAAACATTTTTGAAAAACAACCCCTTTATGGCCAAAAAAACCCCAAAAATCAGTTATTATTATTATTATTAGCTAAACGAAAATTCTTAGAAAAATGCTGTTTTTTGCATTAAAGGCTACAAATAAGCCAAACTTTATCAAAATCGTTAGAGCCGTTTTTTTATAAAAAAATAACTGATTTTTTGGGGTTTTTTAGCCAAAAAGGGGGTTGTTTTTTTAAAAATTTTCAAACCCGTTTTTCGTGCATCCATGCAGGCCTACTTGACATGTCTGGTGCAAATTTGTTTGAAATCGATTGAATAGTTTTCGCTCTAGCTTTATATACACACAGACATATACATACAGACAGACATACATACATGAATACATACAGACATACAAGCAGACATTTTGTAAAAAACATTTTTTGGACTTAGGGGGTCCCAAAACGGATATTTCCACAAAAATCTCAACATCGATTTTTTTTGCGATCACTATACTTTCTCTGTACTATAGTATAGTGAGAAAGTAAAAGGGTTTGAATCATTATTATTGTATTTTGTGTAGCGCTAGTCTATACGGTTTGTTATTAAATAGGTTCAGTCCTCTTTCAATGTAGTGACATAGTATGTTTAATTTTTGAGCATAAAGGATTACTTAATAAAATTAGTAATATTTAGGTAGTTTTTACAAGAAATTTATTTATATATCAAGCTATATGTCATTAAAAACTTGCATTTTACTTCAGAGTAAACATACTTTAATTCTGGTCAGGAAGCTTTTGGCAGTCATTACAATAAACTAGGAGAAACATCAGTGAGCTTCGCATGCATATACTCTTATAACCTCTGCACAAGTATTTTATAAACTTTTGCATTAAACTTGTAAGTACCCTAACTAATGATAATAAGTGGGATTAATTGTTTAAATCAAATTATTAAGTAAATGATATAGGCTATAACAAGAATTATAAGAACTGTTAAAAATAACCAGCATAATTTAGGTTCTCTTCAATATAAATCTAACCTACAGACTACTCAATCAATTATTAATTGAAACAATATAAGTAACAGATGATTATTGTACCAACACTTAACATCGTCAATGTGCTCTTCTATGTCTTTTATATAGTCAAATAGTTTTGTTTTAACTATTTAAGATTTTTGACCATACATTTTAAATATTTGGAGATATAACCAAACTTTAAAGGCAAAGTATGTATATGTTTAAAAAGCATTATTTGGTATTTAAGTAGAAATAAGTAGTATTTACACTATATCTGATTGTTAGGTAATAATTTTACATATTGTCATTTATATTTATCAAAAATTCTATATTATTACTGTTGGAAACTTGAAGTTAAGTACTCGAATTAAATTTTGATAGAACTCCATATATCATAAGCAAAGTTTGGTAAAATTGTTAATTCTGAGTAAAACATAAAAATACAAAAATCAATTATGAAAACCGATTACGGCCGCCAACTTAAAACAAAACCATAAAATCCAAACTTTTAAAATGTTCTTTTAAAAGATATTTATAATAATTGGGTAACTCTCATCTACAGTAAATATTTCTTTAAAAATTACAGCCACGTCCATAATATACTTTTTGGGCCATTGGAATTTGAAAACAAATATTTCTCTTAGATTAATTTGAGTTGCAAAATATTGAAGTTTTAGCAGAAACCAAGCTAAACCGATTCTGGTATTAAAATTAATTTCTATAACGATGGATTGACCATACTTTAAAACATTTTTGTTGAGATATTTGCCATGTTAGTTCTGGTTAAAAAAAAATAAAGAAGAACCCAGAACTAGAATACTAGAACTGAGACGTCTGGAAAACAAAAACCTAAGTATAAAAGAATGAGAGAAACCACTGTCACAAGGCACCGGCGTACAAAGAATGAATCTTATTTTTTTTAGGTAAGTCAACATAGGTCTAGTTTTATTTTTTCTATTTAGTTTATACATGTGTTAGTTCTTCACTAGACAACGAGAGTTTATTTATACTCTCAAAATGTCACGTATTACTTCCTATACAAAAATGATTGCAAATGTTGTAACAACAACCAACAACAAAATGTAATAATAAACCGATTATACGTAAAGTTCCCAGTTATACTATTTTCATTTAAATGTTTGGTACTCATGGACTATTTAAAAGCTTAAAACTTTTAATTCATTGTTTAAATGTGTATGGTATAAACCATATTAAAAATCAAAATAATATTATAGTACACTTGCATATCTATTTTATAACAGAAAAATTATTGTCTAATTATTATACATCTAAAATAGTCATTTTGAAATAATCAAGAAGTCTCGCCATAATTAGAACTCCTATTTTCCATATGTTGCAAAGAATAAACCATTTAAAATATAATAATATCAACATATTATATCCATTTGTTTTCTTAAACCCCTAATATTTGAACTTACACAGTTAATATAGCCACTTAATAAATGTCAATACAATTATATCTTTAGCTTAATTAGACGCGCTCTGTAGATATCTTAAATACTCCCCCTCAAAATCCGTACTTTGTTGGTGACTTTTCTTAAAATCATTTATAAAACTCATAATATACTTCAAATGAAATAATCAGAGCAGCCCTATATAGCATTTAAATTATAAGTTTAACATATTTTGATGGTGAACACAGTACATCTGGCTAAGGAATCACTCAGTTATGTTACTTATAAACTTATTACACAAATTAAGGCTACGTGGTTTCATAACAACTCCATATTTCATATTGATAACTCCACTACAGTCAGATAGATTTAATGTAAGCTTCATTACGGTATATGCATTGTAATTAAAGTCATTAGCACAATTTTGGAATTTTATCATCAAAGTCAAAGTTTTGTGATGTTCAGGGTTTAGAAAATAAAATATAAATAGAGGGTAATGTCCGTTTTTTGGTAATTAGAATGCCAGAGTTTAGGTTCTTACTTTTAGTAGTCGTGGAAGACAAAAACAATGGTGACTATTTAAAAGGAATTTCATTTAAAAACATACACAGCATCTAACAGGCCATCCGAGCAGTGCGTACTAGAGCAAACGAATCAATTTAGCCAAAAACTGAAACCCCACAAATTCTTTTCTAAAGAAACTAAGGAGAGTGTTTTTTTTTCCATTTTTCATTTAACTGTTGGAAAAGTGATCAAATTCGATATAGATTCAAATTATATATCATAATATTCATAATCAATGTTTGTTAAAATTGTAAGTTTTGAGTAAAACGGCTAATTAGTAGTAAATAAAAATACGCAAACAGTTTATTGTCACCAACTTGAAACGGGAACAAAAAATATATAATTATATTTTTAAACGATACTAGTAAACGAGCTATAAAATGATGATACCCATGTTTAAATTAAACATTTCTTCAAAGTTGCATTAACCACCAAAAGATAGATGCCTTTTAGAGCTCTGAAATATGAAATACAGTAGAACCCCTCTTAACCGGCCTCGGATCAATCGGTCCTCGGCTTAACCGGCCTATTTCAAGAAACAACAAAATCAAATATATTAACTGGCCGAAGTCTCAAACATCGATTATTTGACGGACATTTCGGGATGACGCAATGTTATTTGTGCTACTGTATGTGTTAATGTTGTGGCAGGGAAAAGGGGGGAGGAGGAGCGTAACAAAGGAAGCCGCCTTGTCGATTGATTCTTGCCGCGAAAGCAAGAGGGGGGATCAAATCTTGCTTCCCACGGAACTGTATTATTTTTTCTTGGAATCAATTAACCAAATGGCATCCTTTGTTTCTCTTTCTTCATCTGTTTATTTCTCGGAACCTTTACTGAATTTCGTGAGAGCAAAAGTGCTTGAAAACAGGAGGGGAGAAAAGGAGGCGAGGGAAGTTAAAATGTTTACATGTAATTTGTTAGTGTTTGTTTGTGTGTGTATGTACAGTACATACAATAGAATCAGTTGCAATGACGTCTTATTTCCTTTATTATTTATGAAATATGTACTGTAGGTTATTTTTGAACTAAAATCTATTTTTTACGGGAACCTCGGATCAACCGGCCAAACTCGTAACCGGCCAGGGTCTCGGTCCCGACCTGACCGGTTAAGAGGGGTTCTACTGTAATATATTATGTTCAGATTTTTCCATTTCAAAATAGTGGGGTTTAATTAGTTTGCTCACTAGGGTATTATTATGGTGGCCTGTTACACTTTGAATATGTAGATTGACTTGTTTATTTTCCTTTAAAATGCTACATCAAAGCTTAAAACATTTAATTAACTATAAAAAGTACGGTAAAGACCTTAATAGAAATAATAATAATACAATAGAACATTCGCACATTTAAGTGTGCAATTTATAGAAAATTAAAATTGTACGTCTAAAATTAATGTTTTAAAATAACCAGATATAGTAAAAATAATAAACATTTACCAGATTAAGTAATGATTCCGAAATTTCCAATAGTAGACCCTACATATTTATAGTTTATCTGTCTTACAACTAATGAACTAAAATGCTTATTTTAACCTTAAAATCCACATATAGTATTGTAAAACTTTTTGATTTTCTCAAAACAAAATTATTGTTCTTTGGAGAAATTTAACAATGCATGGATACTTTACAAATCCATAATACAAATTTGAATTTATTTAGGCTTACAAATTAACAAATAGTTAAGGAGCTTATTATATTTGCCAAAAACTTAATATTTTCCCTTTTTGCCTATTTTAATTTATGGCTTTCCTTAAACTATTTATGTTATTTCTCCTCGTGATATTTCGTAAGTATTATATTCCATAAGTCGAATGGAGTATTTTTATGTAACACAGTATTTAAAAATAGCATGCACTTTAAATCACTAACTTATTTAAATCCATTTAAATCAACTTGTTTCTAATTGTTACAACTGCAAGACGAGATGTAAACTTATGTCTAAATACGTCTAAAATATGTCTAATCAACCATTAAAGAAATTAAAAAATGGTAAAATATATTTAGAAAAAACCCTCTCTATTTCCTTAAAGATTTAATGCTGGTTGAAATATTGAGAAACAACTAAGTTGTTCAGTTGTTAAAAGTGAAAGCTAAATCACATGACTAGCTGCTACCTGCCTTCTCTCCCTTTGACCCGAACGCACCCAGAACGTACCCAATAACTATGTAGTTTAGAGTTTTCTACATATTTGTAAATGGTCAGTTTGTTTCATTTGACCAAATGTTGAAAAACATATGAAGAACAATTTCATCCTAGCTTAGGTAAACGTATTATTTCAATTACAACTTATTATTTCAATTATTGGCGTATTATTCAATATGGCCAATAGCATCGTTGCTTCAATGTTCTCTACTTCCGTTTTCCATCGTAACGATTTAAAATGGAAATTGTAAAAAAAACTTAAAGATTGACATGCTGGCTTGAAAATTGTTTTAGATATTTAAATTTCCAATATTCCGCTTACTATTTTATTTTGTGTGTAATAATTTAGCAAGTGATCGCTCTTACAGGTACGAAAATGGCGCGTCGGTTTTAACAAAACGATTTACTTTTTTAATCAATGTTAAATCTCGTTTTGAAATTATACATTAAACATAGTCCATTTTAACACATCAGAAAAGTTTTGAAACTAAATAAGTAAATCAATGTATTTACTGATAAACTAAAAAATATTAAAAATTGATGTGAACTGATTTCAAATCGTTACTTATTTGGAAATATTAAAACAAACCAAAAAGCAGGACTAATAATGCTTTTAAAATACATTTATCTGTACTATAAATGATGTCATCCATCTAATTCATTGATATTCATGAAATTCAATATTTTTACTGCATGACTAAGTTAGGAACACACATTTGGAAATAAATAATAATTTTAAATATTGAATACAAAGAATTGATATAGGCAATACTACTGACAATTTTCATTGTACACAATGTCTAAACAGAAATATGTTGTATTAAAACCAAAATATCTTAACATAAAAATTATTGTGTGGAATCTTATCTAGATTTTTAACTAATGCTGTTGATAAAAAACAAATCAGTATTGAAGCAGTATTCGCATGAATTGCTTACAAACGCAATCGGTTTAAGTTAGTATTTTTGTATTTTGTGTATCACAAGGCTTATACGATCTGTTATTATAAAATAAGTATTTTTTCGCTCTAGTGTCATAGTGTGTTTAATTTTTGAGCGTACTAAATGATAAAACAAAAATATTTGAGTTTTAAAAATGTTGAACAGTTTTTAGGTAGTTTATACGCATTGTACTAAACTGTTTACAAACAAGTGAATATCTTCTTGTCCGTAGAAGCTATTTGCAACTATTTTAATATAATAGGGAATATTTCTGTGTTTTCGCACACAAATAGGATTTATTTTATGTATTTCAAAAATGTTCTCCATTTTAGAAGTAGCTACTGTTTACATAATTTTCAGCCATTGTTCTTTTACAGTTAATGAATCAAGTTTATGTAAATTTAAATTAGGACCTAACTTTTACAAAAATATGAGATCAATCAAGTTTAATATCTATTAGT
>JAGFPH010002165.1:145552-160332 GCA_018207615.1 Philaenus spumarius
AATCCTACTTTTAAATTTAAAATAATTGATTTAAAAAATTGTCTGCCTTTTATTTTTATTCTACTGAAATGTACTTTAAAATTGTCTGCCCTTTTATATTTATTTCCTTTACTTTAAAATGCTTCTAATTATTAAGCTCTCTTTCTAAAAAACATTTGTAATATAAATTAAGTTAAATTCAAAAACAAAAATGCTCTCTTTCTAAAATTGACTTATGGTCCTATTCTATATTATTTTATACTTTGGAAAGTTGTAGATCTTACAAGGCATGGTATAAAAAGTACTGAACTATATCCATGTAAAGTATTAAGTATATATATTTGTTAAACATAAGTTTTTTTAAGAAATATAAGTTTTTATTTCTTATAGTGATCAAAGAAACCTCAATTATACTTCTTGTTGTTATTTGACACCTTATTATTATATAATATATGTTAAAAATCTTAATTTTAGCAACAGCATAACACCCGTTACATTTTAATTTTAACACCCGTTACACAAGATTTAATTTTATGTTTAAAAAAATTGAATGCCAATATCAATTTGAATTACAGTTCCATTACATACATTTACTGTGGAATAACTTATATGTTTTTCAAAATTTTACAGTTTTAAAATTCACAGAGTTTTAAGAACATTTACATGAAGTTCAACTTCATTATCCATTTTCAGTAACACCCGTTACACTCCTTTTTTCTATATTTTAGGCTAACTAAGATATAGTTAGCCTTCGTTGAAAGCCGAAGTTGCTTTTTAGATTTTGTTGTTCCTCGGCGATCCATTGAGAAAACAAATGTTAAACGAAATAACGTTCTCAATAACAATAATTACAAGACGACGCAATAGTACAACAAATAAGAATCTCGGGAGAGCACATGGATGGAAACGCGGGAAACCGTCATCCAACTGTATACAAGCAACATCTGAGACGCGTGGTGGGGGTAGAGGTGGCGCGAGTGAGTCACAGCGGCACTGCACCTGCTTCGTGTACTCTCGCGACTCGCGTTTGTTCTCATTACTGTAAATGTATAAACAACGATACCGACTAAACCAGCCAGGCGATTTTAAAAATTAAAAGTGTAAAATTAATTAAAAATTATTGTCTTCAAAATGACTACCTGCGATTTGCATTTTTCGTTTTGTAACACAATTATTTTATTATTATTTTTTAAACCAGCAACTTAATTAAAATTTAGCTTCATTGGCGTGAATTCTAATCTTATTCCGTTCACAAATCAGTTTTGCAAATGAACATCGGACGAAAATTCCACCAATAAACACCAATACAAAATGGCTCCATTTTGGTGCTGCGCCGTGGTGGCAGAATTTGGAACTAATCCTGGGATGTTTAGCCTTAATGATTTATTAATATTTAAAACAATTATTTCATGTAAACATTGAAATAGTTACACAATTCTCAAAATCAAAGTTTAGTGCAAGCCTACAGAAATATGTTTTACAATTACAGTATTACTGTATATAGGCTACATATAAGTAATATGTAAAATGTTAAACCAAAATTTGATAGAAACCTAGAAAATTGTCATGCAAAGTTAAATAACATTAAAAGATAACTGAAAATCTGCTTAGCCTTCTTGGAAGTAAACAAAACCGGATATTAGTAAAGTAAACGTATCTGTAACTGTTTTGTTGTGTTTTCGCTCATTTTACCTTGTTTAGGTGCATTAATATTTAATTAAAGCATTATTTATTGATTGTTGAAAATGTATAATATCAAAAAAGGGGTCCAGTAGGGGTAGAAGGTACCATGGCTGTAATTAAGTACTAAATACATGCTGCTGGCTAATGGAAAGCAGTGGTGGTTGTATGGCAGAGCGACGCGAGTGACAACCCTGTGACGTCACAGCGTAGAACCGGCTGGCAGCACGTATCGAGATAGAGTGGCTGAGCCCTTATACTACCGATCCTACCCACAAAGCAGTCTAGAATATCACTTTTAGGCTTCTTCAAAGATTTTCTAGTTATCAGTCCATCATCATCAATAATTGTCATTGCATGGATTTCAAGCTCTTTCCTGTTCTTTCTTCAGTCCTTAATTGTGGTTATCCCAACTCCTATTTTACTCTCAACGTTTTGAACGGACCCACCTTTGTCTAACCTTTCAAATAAATTTAGTTTCTTAAAGACAGTGGGATGTGTTAACGTTTTTTTGTTGACATAATTTACACTCACTACACTCAAATACATCACTCTAACGAGACTCACAAGAGCGTGTGTCAACAGCAACCAACTCACACCGCCAATGATGAGTCACCTAGTCACAACCTAGACTTGAACCGAGTGACACACCGAAAACATATACAATCGCTGATAACAGTATGGTCGTACTAGCGGGGTTCCACTGTAATTTGTTTGTATGGGTGTTCAAGGCAACCTATTTGCACAAATCTTTCATTGTTAGGTAATTTGTAATGTGTTAGATTTGTACAGGGAATATATTTGCAATGGTTATAAAGGATTTAAAGTAACAGTTGCAATATAAAATAAACTAAAGTTTGAATGAAGGTGTACTGAATTTTGTTTGTCTAGTGTTACCTGTCAAGATCTTATCTTTAAAATGCAATACCAACCCTTACGTTGGACGTCCCTTATGGTGGTAGTCGCTTCTCGTGCATGCCAAATAATAGTTTCTATTGCTAGAACCCTAGAAATAAGCTTTCATGGCGCTCATGTTGCCTGTTAAAAAAATTATGAGACCATCCTAGGATTTTATGAAATTTAGCTAATTGCAAGTTAGTACAAACTTTGACTGGCAGTCATTTCTACTGTCCGCTTGAGGTCTGATTTGTGGTATTGTTTTCTACTAACAGAGACTTTTAATTTGATTACAGTTAGACCTATGCGTTCATTTAAGATTTTCTTTAAACTCCAAGTGGTCAAGTGAGGTGAAGGAAAAAATTAAAAGCAATATTAAGCCGTCCTGGGACTTTATACTCACCCTGTATACATCAAACTCAATATCTACCTTGCTTCGCCATTTCTCTTCAGTCAAAAGATAAGTTCAATAATATATTACCATAGCCTAATAACTTTCCTTTTGAGTTATTTGGGAGACTTCTGTTTATCATCTTTTCATTCTAACGTTACACTTTATAAAAAAAATGTTAAAATATATCGAAAAATGTATGGCTGAATCGAGAAATG
Organism: Philaenus spumarius; assembly: GCA_018207615.1. NCBI lineage: Eukaryota > Metazoa > Arthropoda > Insecta > Hemiptera > Aphrophoridae > Philaenus > Philaenus spumarius. The sequence continues at coordinate 148,718 of JAGFPH010002165.1, forward strand.
AATTGTACTCTTGACAACAAGTTTTAGATGATATCGAGTTATTTCTAGTTACAGCTTGAGAGTTTTGAGATCTTGCACACTAATTACAAATAGTGATAAAGGCTTTACCATATGTTGAATCTCGATCAGCTATTGTATTGGAAACACACAACAATTTAGTAGTTGTGTTTATGTGTGACATCTAACCTCGAAACAATGCATTTTTCAACTGAACTAAAAGAGAAATGAATACGAAGCGGTAAGGTGTTTTCAATGAACCTAACAAAGAGTGGTTCCTCCGACAAGAACTATACTACTAGATAATGGATCAATTTCAAAGAAATACCGTTGATTTTGTAACATAGAAAATGAAGAGCTTGCATGTACTACTTTACTAAAATCATCAAACAGGCCTAATTCACTTAAAAAAGTTGCATCTGCTACTGGGATAACAAAGTCTTCTGTTCTGTTCTGGTACGATAAGAAAAACAAAATCATTTTTATAAAACACATTTAGTTCACTGCTACTAGAAGATAATTCAGACAGACAAGTGGAATTGTTTTCGAAGATAATTAAAAATCTTGAAGAAGATGCCGTGTGATACGAAGGAATTGTATTCTCAGATAAAGCTACATTTTACCGAACATGATCTATAAACAAGCATAATTCTAATTATTATAACACATAAAATCCATGTATCTTACACGAAAACGGCTTGAAATCAAATGGTATAACTGTTTAGGGCGCCATCACCAAGGATGGTATTTTATCGTACGAAACATCCTATCAGACAATGACTGGAGACAGATACGCATCAATATTAACTGATGGACCTCCTCCTCATTATGCTAATGTGGCCGAAGTGATTTTAGATTGAGATCTTTCCAACCGTTGGAAAGTGATGGCGGCAACTTTATGGACCTATCACCAAGCATATTTAATCTTCACCGCACAAAATATTGTACGGCTGAGACGCTGATACGATATTTTGTCCCGGTCGGTGAATGGCAGTTTTCTGATTCTTGACTAGCTATAAACAACTGGCCATACAAACAACTGGTGTTCTAATACTTTCTTTAGGTATTAATTATTATGGCATCGGTAGGCAAATTTTGTTAGCTTCATACAAATGTTATTATTCAAGCAATAACAACGAAATCACGTTTAACCATTTATTATACAAAGGTAGGCCACTTAATACATAAATATGTTTGATGTTTTTCATTTCTTAACTTAAACTATTTACCGAAATTCAAAATTTATCTTTATCAGTAAAATGCGTACGATGTAGTGACTCATTGGTTTGTTTCTATTTTCATTGCGTAGATGAGGGCGGAGTCGCTTATAGCGACCTGCCATCTCATGCTTTGACCTTATCATATCGGTTTATGAGTAGAAAGTGGACTAGGCGGTTGTTTATAACTGTGATGTTTAAATTTATAGGTATTAAACCAGTAACCAGTATTAACCGGTGGAAGCTTGAAGAACGTCTAACAATCATTATTAGTCACACACACTACCAGCACAACATAGGCAAAACCATCAGAATTTGCACAAATGTTGATTTCTCTTTCAAATCAATATATAAATTAGAAGCTTTTCAAGAACATATTGAACAGGAAGTTATATGAATGCGAACGGAAAATGGAGAAAGTGCAACTAAATTAGTTCTTGATTTCAGAGTTGAAATACTCTGATATAACTATTACCTAAGTTGGATAAATAATGTTTAACACTTACATTTAATTCTTGTAACATTACTTTCTGGCTGTTAGATTCTTTCTTAGCATCGGCCACGGCTTCAAATAAACACCTAAGTGCAAATTTAGCATCCATGTCCGACCGGACAATCTCCCATCTTGCTTTGGCTTTGTTTTCTAAAATAACAACAAATTTTAATCATACTTTTTCATACACTCAACCTAATTTTGTATTTGGCTGAAGAGATAATACAAGTTTTTATAATATTTCAAATACTAATCTACTAATGCCTTATAACCTAAATATTCTGACAAAGAAACACTACTGCACTTGTGCTGCACTCTTGCTTGTGTTTGTCTACTTTGTCATCATAACCCAGGACTTTTACCATTCCTTGGTAATGCTCTGAACTGAGCCACCCTGATCGCACTAGATATTCGAATCCCAGTCTTGATCCATGTTTTTCACCTTTAATTCGGTTAAATTAATCCTTGCTGTCGGGGGAAGTGTGTAAGCAGAAAAATGATTACAAATTAAAAATAACAACGATATACTTTCAGTAAGGCAAACAAAAGTAATATATAATATACTTTTGTTTCAAAAGACATACATGTAGAAACTACACCAACCAAGCTCCTTATGCTAAAGCAGATACAGATGCGGTAGTCAAGATTAAGAGAGAAGAGTGTTACAACCTTTTCTTACACTAAGTAGACTTTACATACTTCGGTTACAGTATTAAGTACTTTTGTCGTTTGTAAATGTGTTTCTAATAGGGGTCTGCGGGTAGTGATTTTTTTTGATCGGGTTGGGTTGGGGCCGGGTAATGAAATTTTTCACTCAGGTCGGGTCGGGTAGTAAAATATTTCACCCGAGTCTGGTCAGGTAGTGAAATATTTCACCCGAGTCTGGTCAAAGCAATTTAAACAAAAACTCGAAGCAAGTGATGATGTTATATTTAGTAGCTAAATACAAATTTCTCTGAATTTAGCACTTATCTCAGAATTCATAAATATTATATTATTACTGTACTGTAAGGCGTACTTAGTAAGTTATTAGGTTACTAAAAACATAATCAGCCTAACCAAACAAAATTATTAATTATTAGACTAATTGAAATAAGTTTTCTATTCCTAAAAATACTGATTGCTGATTTGGATTTATTTTCCATTCGATTTGTAATGGTATCTGTTACAAAACTCATAGCCCTAGCAGTACTAGAACGGCTACACTGATATTCCTAGTGATAAAATTGCCTATTTTAGGAAATCTAAACTACACAGAACAAAAACAATGAAAAATGAAACTTTGAACAAAAAACTACGGAACTAATAAAATAACACATCCGATTCAAAAAAGAGAAACGTTTATTTATTTTAACACAAATTGTTAACAAAAAAATTGACTGTGATGTGAAACGAACGAATCTGATGGTCATGATAACCTCAAACTTCACGGAATCATAAAATACAGACTACTAAACAGAGTGAACTGTTATGACTAAGAATCTTTCCTCCGAAAACTATTACGTCGACCGGGTAAAATTAATGTTGATATTTCTGCTTTGCATTTCATTTCTGGTAACATGCTTGCTTGCAATTAGAAATGTTGGCCTTAGTTTAGAAAGCTAAAAGAATATCATATCGCAGTAACAGTTGTCAGGGAAAAGATTCTCTCGTAAAAATTCGGGAGAAATTATCGGTTAGTCAATTCCGAAGTAACAAATTATACAATATAGATTATAATATGCAGGACTGGTAGGCATATGCACGGATTATTCAAGACGAAATTATTATAGTCATGTCGCACGTAAAACACAAGACGTGCCCCTTTACTGTTTAGGTTTTTGACTTTTTTCATCAGAATAATTGTGTTTTCTTTGTGACTTGAAGTAAACGACAGTTGTCTAGCTGTTTTAACCCTACAAGTGCCCTGGTTATAGCTCAAATTGGCGAGCCGGTTTTTAGTGTTTTGCAAGCATATTTAAAAAAATTCGCCAAAAATAGTAATTCTATCCCAATCCAAAAGTGTTCTATACCTTTTTTGTAGAGAAAGGTTCAAAGAATTCATATATGCAATTAAAAAATGTATTGATGTAAAATTGTAAAAGTTATTAGCTCAAGAAACAAAAAATGTTCAGTAACGAAAGGAAAAAGTTCAACTTTAGGCCTAAATAACAGGTAGTAAACATTTTTTGTAATTTTTTCGTAAGCATAAAAGTTTCGTAATTTAGTTCTAAATAGAACTGTACAAAAACATTTATCAATGTCAAATTTCTTATTTTGTAAACAACAGTTTTTATGTTCCAAATACACGACTGCTAACAAAACTAGGCCTCGTTTAAAACGTAATTTACTAATATATGCTTTGCCCAAAAATGAAATATTATTATAAAAAAGTGTAGAGGATAAATCAAAGAAAAGAACGGTATACTTGTCTTTCCTTAGTTCAAAAAAGTGTTTGAGTTATCTTTATTTAAATAACAAAATGACATCAATGCAATGAAAAGTCGCCGGTGAGATAGGACGGGCAGGAAAATGAATAACGTGGGAACCCATGCGCTAGACGGTCTCACCAGACTGTGATAATTATGTACTTTCCACTGCTGTCTAAACAAACAAAAAACTGTTTTTTTCTAGTTTATTTCCCACCGTTAAAAAGATCAAACTATTCTCTATAAAATGGTGAAAAGAAATCTGTCAAAACATAAATATGGCAGTGCCCACATAATATCGGTTGACAAATGGGCTGTTTCATTGGTTGAAAACTGACCAATCGCAAGGGTTTACTGAAATCTTCGTCATCAATCGTGTAAAATGGTGACATCTGATTGGAAGGCACTATTATTAGAAAGATAAAATCTTGACGAATTCAATGGTTGCTTTATAATCTTGATAGAAATAGAAGTAGGTGGGCTTGAACGTTGAAGAAGTAGGAAATAACAGTACAACTGTATGCAAATTCACGCGTTGAAACAGCTGTAACCCGATCTGCATATTTTAAAACGGTGATTACGTATGTAAATATACGTTTTACAAAAGAGTTTTAAATACAAAAATTAAAGTTTAATTGATTTTCTTTCCAACGATGCCGGTTTTATTATGATTGGATGATTTTAAGTGTATTAAATAACCGAATATGCAAATTCTCGTTAGTTTCAAATTGGTTGCATCTTGCCCCTGAGAGAATTTCACTTTGGGCAGTCTGGCATTGGGAGGGTTAACCCAGGGCTGGCGAGAATATACTGTGATTCTCGCCGGCAATGGTTTTAACCAACGTGACGTCTTGATTCCATATTTGTTCCATTTGTCGAGTTGAGATCGTTTGTTATGATTAGGCCTATAATATGAATAAAGAAGGTTGGATAATTTTCTAAGTTTCAATTGTTGACACATTGTCTTTATTTTTATATTGAAATAGCTTTTATCAACTCATTTTTGCTTTTTACCTATATAAGGAAATTGAATTATTCATTTTAATTTTTCATTACCGAATTTATCGGGTATAGCCAAAATACTCGCCCGTATAGGGATGGGTCGGTTCCCGATACCGGTTCTCGGTTTTTCGCGGAATCGGAGCCGAGAATGATAAGCTAAAGAGTCGGTTCTAGAACCGGACCCGATTGATGTCGAATGTTGACGTGAATTCTGCAATTGAAACGACCCCTTCATAGCGGTACAAAACAAAAGAGAAAAAAAGAATATTCACACATTTTCGGTTATTATAAAACTAAACTGTTTGCGTTAGTTTATCTGAACGCGACATACGTTGCAATTTAGCTCGATTGTGTGGCGATGGTGGACGTGAATGCCGGTTTGATGCACACTCATTTCATCAGATAATGCAGCCTTTGTAAATTAATATTTATGCCTAAATAATTATTTTCTTACTGTCAGTGATTATAATAATCAATAATCCCTTTATTATTCATGAAAGTTTAAAAAAATTAATAAATGATTAAAAAAATTACGCAAGAAAAAGTGCCAAATAACAAACAGCTTTATGTTACACTGTTGCCTATATCAATGCCTTACGTATCACTTGGCGAGCAGACATATCATCATTTTTCTTGACTATCTGAGATAAGTCTATATGAAAAACGCATAAGAGTTTCAGTAACGAAATAACAGAATGTGTTGCAATTTAAAATAAAACAAGTTTTTAATTATTCGGAATCCGATTCGGTATAATATTTTTTACGACTGACAAGGATTGTGTTAACAGGGTGTCCACAAAAACAAATTTTCAAAATTCCCGTATATTTCCCGCTTTTCCCGCCGGTAAATCATGTTTTTCCCGCCGACAAATAGCACATGTTTTAACTTTGTTATTCACGATACACTTCACATTATTTATATATGTGTGCTTTTTAATGTAAAAATCCATTTATCAAAGCATAATACAACAAATAAATAACTTCTATAATCAAAGAATATATATTACACAATAATTTGAAACACACAGACACATAGGCTAAGTGAAGTGACGATAAGAAAGCAAATATCCAGAAAATAAATGAAAAAACAAGATGAAAAGATAGAACACTTATCGAGACTTCGACTTTTTTTTTTTTTTTTTAGATAACTGTCAAAAATGGGTTTCCCGTATACCCAAAAACATATAAAACGATACCCCACATTGTATTTTTTAAATTTTGACCCATAAACGTTATCCCGACGCGCTACGGCGCTCTAACTGTCAACATCGGTTTTTCCATAACCAAAAACATATAAAACAATACCCCACACTATATTTTCAAAATATTGACTCCAAAAACGTGACTCCGACCAGCTACGATTTTTTAACTGTCAAAATCGGGTTTCCCGTACCCAAAAACATTTGAAACGGTATCCCACACTGTATTTTCAAAATGTTGACCAAAAACGTGACACCGACGAGCGACGATTTTTTAACTGTCAAAATCGGGTTTCCCGTACCCAGAAACATTTGAAACGGTACCCTCACACTGTATTTTCAAAATGTTGACCAAAAACGTGACTCCGACGCGCTACGACTTTTTAACTGTCAAAATCGGGTTTCCCGTACCCAAAAACATTAAAAATGATACCCCACACTGTATTTTCAAAATATTGACTCCAAAAATGTGACCCCGACGCGAGACGATTTTTTAACTCTCAAAATCAGTTTTCTCGTACCCAAAAACATATAAAACGTTACCCCAAACTGTATTTTCAAAAGTTTGTACCAATAAAATTACGAAGATTTTTACAACGTTTGTGAGTGCATAATTATATCGTGTTAACAGACAGACACACAAAAATTATCGCAAGATTTCAATACTTCGGCATTTTAATGCGAGCCGAAGTAATAAAGGAAATGTGATGATGTTTTGTGGTTGATGTAAACAACAAAACAAAAGGTGAAGTAAGATAAAAGTTAAAGATAGCTTGTACTGCGCAATTTAGTCAACCTTAGTATGCCTGCTCCTCTACCCATAAATATAGTTCTTTATTGGAAAACTGTATTTACACTACAAATAACAGTGTGTAAAACATAAAAGTTTAATGTTTAGGATACACAACAACATTTCTTGTAGTCTGTTCTTTCATAATTGATACCCAGAGTAGGACTTCTTGGACCTCAACTCACCCTCCCGACCCTCTCGCCGAGCCGGCCGGAAGGAAACAATGAATAATGTCCGCATACGAAATGGTTGCTCAAATACAATTAAGCTACTCCAATTTAATAAAAACAGTGTTAAAATATTATTTAAAATACATGGCCCATGGAAGAAATTAACGCCCGATCACAATTAGCACTAATTTTATCAAATATCGGCGAAATTGAATATAACACAGTGAATTTTTACAAAAGATAACGAAGCCTGAATACAATTAGGCAAAATGTATGAAATACCAGTTATAAAATATAATTTAATTACCACAGTGAATGTCCGCAAAAGAAATCGGCGCTCGAATTCAATGTGTGTAAATTTTATGAACTACCAATGTTAAAATATTATTTAAAATACAATAAATTTATTTGAGCTAATTTTATGAAACGCAGGCATTAAAACGCAATTTAATATACAACAGGGTATGTCCGCGAAAACCCCTATATATAAATATACCATACCGGCGATAAAAATGAATTTAAAAAACAACGACTAAGGTGCACGAAAATATAATTTAGACGACAGTTGGTAAATTCATAAATATGGAAATTAAATGTCGCTATTTGTGGAAAGGAATAATAATTCAACCACGCAGCTGAACTGCTGATATGAGTTGAGTGAATTTCCAAAATTAAGTTTATAAGTTTTAGAGTTTCAACCAACAATTTGGGAAATTTATCTACTCACGAATGAGCTCAATAGCTGTGTGTACGAAATATATTAGTAGAATTTGTTTGCACCTAAGCCTCCAGCTTCGACTCACGCGCTGCTTTGCGAGTTTGCACCTCAACCTTGCGTCCTCGGGTTATGAACTGCTTCGCTCGCAGCGTACAAACTCGGCCGTCGGCCTCAGATGAGAAGATGTCCGCGCGGTGAAATCACCCACGTGGATTTTAACCGAGTACTTTTATGGTATTTTACGTTTTATCGATTTTGGGGGAACCAAGCGAGTTAAAAGTCGTGAAAAAAACAAAATGTGCAGATAGTACCTTATATTAATTTTTGTATATAAAAAAATAAAAACGTTTTATTCTCGTACGAAAAATTTCAAAAAATAGTTACTTCCGGTAAAAAACCGCGCTTTCGTTTTTTTTGTTTGTTAACGAACTCCTCCGAGTGACATAGACAACCAACGTGTGTACCAAATCGGAATTAAAATGCTGGCTCTAGCGTGCAAACATATATATGGGTACATATATTTATATAAAAATTTTATTGATACCCTAAAACGTGTTCTGGGGACCACGATCGGTGCTCATTTACTACTCCCGACCTTAGGTCTCACCATAAGGCTCACTGTAATAGCTCATCTTTCCTATACAAATTCGCTAACAAGTAAATCAAAAGTATTTCGTCGGGACTCCCACAAAAAGCATAAATCACGGGTAACGAAAATCCCGAAAATGTCCAAACTTATATAAATATAATTCTTATACTTTTGTTACCGATCTATAAAATTCGTTACTTTTAATTGCAGTAGACACCCTGATTCTACAGACACGGCACCAAACGAAATCGTAGGCGATTGACCGTGAGCATAATTTACCTTCTTGTACAAATAACTAAGCCTACACATATGAACACAAATAAAACAAAAATCATTTAGCCTACTTAACAAAAGAAACAATAATTGCCTAAATATTTTACTGGGGAATTTTACAGTACATTTGAATTGAAACTTGTTTTATGAATATGAATGATTAAATGATTACGCATTGAAAGTGTAATTTCACTCTAATAATGGTTTGTTCAGCAATATACAGTACAGTACGTATTTTTTAAGTACGTGAATAAAAGTAGTCGAAATCAATATTTTTAATCAGTACTTCAAGTACTGCCGTATTCGTTGTAACAGGCAAATGATGACTAATCAAGTTGTCAAAATCCCCGGTTTCCAACCCACAGTGCAAATAGCGCAACTATCCCACCCCCTTTACACCAAAGACTTTGTCCTTGAACGGGTTCTCATCAACGCATATTCATAAACGAATTCGAGTTATTCCCAAATACCACTGTTGATGCAAATTCTAGCAGAGGAATAGACTTTTTTTTAAAAATGTGCTTGCTATGTTTTAGATGTAACATTCAGCAAATTTCGTAAACAAAATACAATATTTTAGTATTCATTTTTATACAAAATACTTTTAGCGGGTACCGGTCAGCTAAAATAATTTAACTTTCACGGTTATTATAATTATTTTAACGTGCAGGATATTATGAATGGTAGAGGTAATTTAGACAGGTTCAAAAATAAAACATTACATTTTTCAGTAAAAATATATTTTAATGTCAAATTCAACAGTGTTGATAGCAAGAAAGAGAACGTGAAAGGAAATGAATAGGATCGGAGGAATCAAATATTGTTTGTTTAATGATTGACAAAGAAGATTTCACCGCTCTTCTACGTTGAAATTTGTTTATGCTTTCTTATTTTCCGACCCTCCGATTTTCGGCAAAATTAGTTTTTCACTTATCAGATACCCAACGTATGTCTTTAGTAGTGTTTCATTACAGTAGAAGAAATCAAAAGAGATGTGTAATCCAATGGTGTTCGTCAGAGAGACAAAAATGTTGCTAAAAACAACGAGTGTTCTACCGCATTACGTAATAGCGTCGTAACATAAAGTTCCCGGAATTCCGGCGGAATTCCCGTACATTTCCCGTATTTTCCCGGTGAAAAAAAAATTCCCGTATAATTCCCGCTTTTCCCGGTCCGTGGACACCCTGGTTAACGCTCGGAATATTATATGTTTTATTTCTGAACGTTCAATTCGCATGAGTTCCGAAATAATCTGAACTTCAATCATCGAAAATTTGATTCGACGGCGTCAGTTAGTTCCGCCGAAGTCTGAACAACTTGTTAGAACAAAGTAATATCAATTTAAAAACGCTGTGTGTAAATACCTACAGTATTCAGTTTTAGTGCTGTGTTTTATTCATTTTGTTTTAGTTACCGCATTAGTTAATACAGAAGAGCATCGATTTTTCAAACAAATTGGGACCGAGGGACTTCTGATAATCAATTTGTTCGGGTAATTAAATTCACTGTGTACTCACTAACGACTGGCAGCAGCGGGCGGATAAGCGCTAAGCTGACTCAACAGCGGCCGCTGTTCCGTTGATCGCACAAACTCCCTGAAGTTTACAACTCAGCTGATTATGCGAGTAAAAAACTTTAAATTCGGAATTACATGCAGTACTGTAATGTACTTACTTATTTACAGTACATTTCCGATTTCAGACAATCGACGCTCTACTATATTAATTTAGTTAGTTGAGGATATGTGGAAACTTAACCGGAGTAGGCTAGTCTTTTCAGCAATGGCATCGAAAGTGTGGCAATATTTTTTAATAGACGTTGAGAGTGATGGACTTTTTGTCTGTAATTTAACTTAGCTGAATACTTTTATTTAATTATCTGTACATAATATACTTAATCATTTCAGTATTCAAATTAAATCTTTTACTCAGGGTGTCTAGCAAATTTCCCATATAAAATTCCCGACTTTTCCCGAATATTTTGTCGAAACCAAGTTTATATATTTATGGCTTATCAACACTACAAATACGCTCGTTCGGACTACAAGGGCTGGTTCGCACGAGCGAAATGCGGCAGGCAATTCGGCAGTTGCGTTCAGCGGAAGCATTTAGTTAAATCGGAGTTAGGATGAGATCGGTGCTCACAAGCGACAGCGTCACCGCCGCGTCCACATGAATCGGCGTCTTGTCGGTACATTAAATTAGATAAAGCAGTTCTAACACGCAGCGAACAACTGTAGCTCCGTTTAGCAATTGCCGAGGGCGGTGATTTGTTCTGTGAAGTCCAAAATTATTGTTTTCCGGTCGGAAGAATACGACGACCGAATAATATTATTAGCGTTAATTTTTAAAAACGCCGGCATTAAAACGCAATGTTATATACAACAGCGTATTTCCGCGAAAAATCGATGCCCGAAAACCATTTGTGCCTATTTTATCAACTACCATTGTTCAAATACTATTTAAAATACAATAACTAATGTACGCAAAAGAATACGACGCCCGAATATTAATAGCGTTAATTTTATAAAACGCCGGCATTAAAACGCAATGTAATATACAACAGCGTATTTCGGCAAAAAAATCGATGCCCAAATACAAATTGTGCCATTTTATCAACTACTATTGTTCAAATACTATTTAAAATACAATGACGAATGTCCGCAAAGAATACGATGCCTGAATATTATTAGAGCTAATTTTATAAAACGCAATGTAATGTAGGGTACAAAAGCGTATGTCCGCGAAAAACAAACGATG
>JAGFPH010002165.1:160342-181258 GCA_018207615.1 Philaenus spumarius
GTTGAAATATTATTTAAAATACAATGATGAATGTCCGCAAAGAATGCAACTCCCGAATATTATTAGCGCTAATTTTATAAAACGACGTCATTAAAACTCAATTTAATATAAAACAGCGTGTCAGCCAAAAAACCTATACTCACAAGAACAATAATTTTTTCTTGTTTCTATAAAATACCAGAGTTAAAACTTAATTTAATATACAACCGCTAAGGTCCGCCGAAACGGTTATATAGATAACACTTGTAAAATTCGGAAAAGCAGAAATTAAATGTCGTTATTTGCAAGAACGAGTTACAAGTAAAACAAAGGCAATTGTCGGGCTCCCACGGAAAACATAAATCACGGGTAATGTAAATACCGAAAATGTCCAAAATGTTTTACCCGAACTAAAACAAATATAATAATTACAGTATTATACTTTAGTTAACGATCTATAAAATTTGTAACTTTTCGTCACAGTAGGCACCCTAATTCTATAAATAGACACGTAAGAAACGAATCCATAAGTGGTTGACCTTGAGCCTACTTTACCTTTATCTGTACAAATAACTAAGCGCATGAATAGTTGAATTCAAATAAAACAAGAAGTGTTTAATTAACAATGATATAAACTAAACTGAACATCTCTCGATATCGAGTTTCGGCTATTGACTCTCGATATCGATAAAGAAAAAAAAAGTATGGATGGTATCGTAAATCAACCCATCACTGCAATGGCAGTTATTATAGATGGATTTAAAGTTAAAGACGGCGACCTATTTTGAGTACTTGTGCGAGAGAGAATGAGATAGTAGCGAGGGAGGGCACACTACTTCCCCTTCCCCCTCGCACTACCACTTTGTCACTTTCCCGTAATGTGGCAAACTAAACCGGGCACCTTACTGCATAGTTTTTTCTCACAGGCTGGCATTTTTTTCTTGACTAATATTTGCTTATTACAAGCCATGTTCCTTACAATGTCCACTCGCGTTATTATTAATTATTGAACGATAATACAATGATTAAGTTAATTATATACAATTACAATAAAACAATGTTAACGGGAATATTAAAAGAATAATCATAGTAACTATAGGCATATAAATCATATTTTATTACAGAAATTAATGTTAATATAATGTTGATTGTTGACCCATTGTTACTTTGTGTAATTAGAAAACAACTCTTTACACAAAGCCGATTACTAGAACTGTAGTCTGTTAGAAGATAGTCTCAAATTCACTCGGCCCCACCCCTTCTCTCTTTCCTCCACGTTCTTCAAGGTTTGTCGTCATGAGTCATCTCGGTCTTTCACGAAGCTGCTAGCAAGTTGCAACAGTTTTTCAATTTCAAATACTGTAGTTCCAAAACACATTAACGTGACTCAAAACTTCTTTTATTTTCTTGTGATAATTTCATTCTATGGTAATTTAAAAATGTTTAGATTTTTAAAGGTTTGACAACGAAATTCACGGTACACGAAATTCAGGGTTGAGTGGGCACCCGGACAGTACAATATGCATACTGTTTATTATTTCTTTCTTAAAGTGTTTAACACAGACATAAAAAAATGTGAACTGTTCGAAGCGTTCGTTCGTGTGAACGTATGAACAAATTCACCGTAATGTCATACCTAAAAATATAGTAATTTAACTACTTTGAATTATTTAATCATTGCGCATGCGCCCCCAACCACCAACCCGTTGGCATGGTAACGGCCATCTCGACTTCCAAGAATAATGTACAATAGCCCATATACCTGCTCTGCTTAGCTTCACTTTCATACGCCAAATTGGATTGCTATTAGTTTCGGTTGTGTTGAGAATATTTCAATGAACCTAAAAATTGTTTTAAACAATTTTATGCATTTTCCCGACTTTAAAAAAAAATTATATGTTAATTCCCAACTTTTCCCGACTGTTTTTCATTTCTATGTTAATTCCCGATTTTCCCGACTGCTAGACACCCTGTATACTTTACTCTTAAATTCTTGTTAAATTCCTTAAATAATAAATAGAACCAAGAACCGATTTGACTCTAGAACCAGAAACCGATTTGACTCTAGAACCGAGAACCGAAAAAAAAATGGAAAAGACCCATCCCTACGCCTGTATTTTAACGTATATTTGGGACCCGCCCAAAACCCGAAAATTCGGGTACCCGCAGATCCCTAGTTTCTAATATTACTAGAATTACAGTACAGTACTTAAAGTAAATTTTCAGTAAGAAAAGGTTTTATTGTGTTGTTTTTTCACATTCTCTGGTTAACCCGGAGCGGCTCTGGTAATAGTTGATACGACTTAACAAGGTTCTATCATATAACAGATGTGAAACAAAGATTATTTTAGCTTGAATATAACTAACAAAAGACAAATCAGACAACTAATAGTATAAAAAATACATTAAGAAATAATTGGATATTGAGAACATTTTGATTTGATAAGGCCAAATAACAAACATAAACTAGTAATACCTAGATGAAATTCTGCATATATTTTTAGTAGGGGTCTGCGGGTAGTGATTTTTTGGTTTGGGTCGGGTAGTGAAATTTTTCCCTCGGGTCGGGTCGGGTAGTAAAATTTTTCACTCAGCTCGGGTTTGGGTCGGGTAGTGAAATTTTTCCCTTGTGTCGGGTCAGGTAGAGAAATTTTTTCCTCGGGTCGGGTAGTGAAATGTTTTACTCGGTTCGGGTCGGGTAGTAAACAAAACCACAAAGAAGTGATTATTTAGAAAATAAATCTTTTTTCTCTGTATTTACCACTTGTCACCAAGTTCAGAAATATTATATCGTAACTTAGTAAGTTATTAGGTCACTAATAAAAAGTAATCAACCTAAACTATTAGCCTAGGCCAATTGAAGTATTTTTTCTATTTCTAAAAATACTACCAATGTACCTATACTAAAATCATAAATACACAATTACAAAGGCCCCTATTTCCTACGTTATTATTTTGATTTATGTACAATTTGCAATTTTAACATTGGTAAATTAAATTCTAAATTGTACACGTAGTCACGTACACACAACTTTTTAAATAAATAAATATAAACAGCATAATTATTTCAGGTGCAGTAAATGTAAGAAGAGCTGACTTAATATTTGAAGGTATTTATTTACACAAATTGTTATGTTTATTCTAAAATATACAACTCATAAAAGCAAATTATACTTATGGATGTAATTAACTTAACAAATAAAACTACAAAACAACATATTAAACCCTTTTAATAATGTAGAAACTAAAAAACTAAAAAAACTGCAACAATAAACCACTAGGCCTAATTCATTTTTCACTTTGAACACTTATACAATAACGTTAAACTTTAAAAACTTCTTTTCTCTTAATATTCTGGTTTAAAAATACCAACTGTTCTACATGCTGACCGTTCTACAACAAAAGTTGACCGTGATATGAACCATGTGAGTGAAACGAAGCGGAAATTCATTATAACCTCAACGAACACAGAATCGCAAAACACAGACTGTAAAACAAAAATGAACCAAGACCATCTACAAATACATGTAATTGTAGATGGTCTTGAATGAACTGTTATGACTAAGGAAACTTTTACGCCGACCAGGTATCCGTCTGTCTATATTAATGTTGATATTTCGGCTTTGAATTTCATTTTTGGTAACATACTTGTTTGCAAGCCGAAATGTTGACCTTAGTTTAGAAAGTCAAATTAATATCATATCGCATTTAGTTGTCACTTATCGGAGAAATGGCAAAAGAAATTTCTTCGCAAAAAAAATGGAAAAAGTCATTTTCCAAGTATCGAATTGTACTACATACATAGATAATAATAGGCGGGACGAGTGTGCCTATGCACGGATTAGTAAGACGAATAAGACGATATTATTACAGTCGTGTTTGCACATAAAACAGAAGTCGTGCCTTTACTCTTTAGGTAATTTGACTTTTTTATCATAATATTATTGTGTTTTCTACGGGACTTGAAGTAAACGACAGATGACTAGCTGTTTTAACCAACGTGACATTTTTGATTCCATCTTTGTTCCGTTTGTCGAGTCGAGATCGTTGTTGGGATTATAATAAGAATATAGAAGATTGGACATTTTTTGTTTTTAAATATAAGGAAATTTTGTTATTTATTTTAATTCCTCACTAACCAAATTTATCAGGTACTGAATTCCTCACTGCCCGAGTTCATCGGTCCTGAAATTTCTCACTACCCGAATCTATCGGGTACGTGAAAATACCCGACCGAGTTTTAACGTATATTTCGGACCCGCCCGACCATCGGGTAGTGAAAAAAACCCGCCCGAAACCCGAAAATTCGGGTACCCACAGACCCCTAATTTTTAGATCATATATTCGCTTAGGTTGTGCTGTAGCGCTAGCTACTACGTAACTGTCAATTGAACTTAATATTGAGTTAAGATTTTTTATTTTATTGTTCTGTGGACAGGAATTCTAATCTTATGAAGTTCAAATAATAATCATCTTTAATGCTTGCATCTCGAATCCGATGACAGGACATTGAAACTTTCCGATAGTAGGGGTTTCAGTAGAATAACTTTTACCTCCATTATCGGTTGTTTTACGATACGCCTATCACACTAAAATGGTCGAAAAAGTAAGCAAATTCAAATGGATGAAAGAACATCCCAACAAAAGGTTTTCATTCCTTTTGCCCATATGATTTACACCATGACAGTTGGACCTCGCTGTCTTTCACCGTTGTGAATAAAATATGTTTTAACACCAGTATCATATAAAATTGCGCAAATTATATTCAGGTGCCATTAGGAATTAAATAACATCAGTAATTAAAACAATTAGCTTTCTCCTTATGTTTTAAATTAAATTTTATCACTGGTAATTCATAAAACTAGTGCTAACCTAATTCTAGTATTGTTTTCGTTTTTGTGTTTATGACTGAAATGCTTTGTTGCTAGACACCTTGTACTTAGTGACATTGAGTTTTTTTAACATAATTTAGCCTAAAAATGAATCCAAAATATTATCACTATTATTTTACTTACATTTAACCTTATTAACCCTTAGCGTGCCAAGGCGCAATATATATCATCGCCTAAAAATGAGCGAAAAGTGCCAAGCAACGATATTTCGCCGCTTGAATACTATGAGAAAAATGCCAGGCGACAACCTTCCGTCGCCGTAGGTTTTCTCATTATAAAACACATAATATACCTTCAATAGGCATTATATTTACGCTAATGCATACTAGATAATATATCCAATAAGTCTATAACAGAAGTCATGTAATTAGACATTGTGATATTGTATGTTATGACATTTAATTTAGAGTTTGTAAACTACAAGAAACGACGGAATCAGGTGGCCTACTGTGTAGTTGTTCTGATGCTATGTGCGTTAAGTTATTGTGCTTTTTTAGTTAACTACTGTGTTTCGTGGAATTATAATAAAATGAATATTAATAAAATGCGTAATTGTTATTAGAAATGATTATGAATGTTAAGTTATTTCGGAGGACAGTGTTAAATAGTTTATTTTTAGTGTTCTTATTGACAAATTGTGTAGAGTGTTCTAGTTTTAAGTGTATATAACAATTTAAAATCTTTATGAAAATGGATAGAGAAGACATTGGTTTAAGTGAAATTGACAGACAGCTTGAAGTTGATCTATCTGACGACAATGTTTCACTTGCTTCAGAATTATCAGATTTATTTAGTGAAGATAGTGATAATGATCGTTCTTATTATGAAGAAAATGATTCCATCAATCGTAATAGACCTTTTTTTTACACAACGAGACCTAAACCCTGCTTACATAACCTCATCGCATAACCTTCCATCTACTTCAACTAGGCCTAACAATATTATCACAAATATATATATTTTTTTTTTTAAATTTCTTACATAATGATATGATTTTTTTTATACATATAAAACATTATAGGAATTGTAAATAATAGGTTTCCCAGAGGGAAATTGTTTCTAGGTTTTTGGCTAAAAATTTATAAACTTATAAATTAAAAAGATTTTTTTTTTAATTTTTAAGAAAAATAATTTTTACTGTACAATCCCCCCCTCTCCTTATTAAATCTTTAGTAGAATCATAGACTATTTTATGAGCAACATTTTCAGACCTCATTCATAAGAATATCTTATATAGAAGAGAAGTTATGAATTATTTACTAAAACGTTACATTTACAGTGTTTAGACCTTGGTACTTTTAGCACAACCCTAGCCAAAATACATGTGGCATAATTTGTGACTATGTTAAAATTAGTGTGGCACTCAAAGCGTTAAATAACAGTGAATTTAATTCTTCAGCATGATTTGCCACATCATGTACGCAAAAGTCTATTCGATGCTTCTATCTAGTGTCCTTTTTACAAACTATTTTGATTTTACATAAATAGAGAACATTGTAGCTTGTTCATTTTTCCAAGGTCAAAATGTTATTTTTCTTCTTCATTTCAACAAAAAAGTGATAACAACTCAGTTAATGGTAGTTAACACATCTGTGATATTTACTGGTGTTTTAAACAGGGTGTCCACAGAAATCTGTTTTAATTTTCAATGACCTGCTTACCAAAATTTCCCTGACTCTCTAAAATGCATAGTACAGTAGAACCTCTTTAATCCGAACCCCTGTAATCCGAACGCCATAGGAGTGAAATTTAAAATAATATTTTGAATTTTTTCTACTGTAGGCCTTATATTTTCCATACTAAGTTTATCATAAATATACTGTGTGCCTATAGGCCAGTCATATAGTACATTAAAATCGCAAACTAACCGCTAGTTCTGATTTTTCAATATGTTGTTAGGACCACTACCAGTAGTGTATATCCAAGTTTGCAGCTTCAAAAGACCTGTGCTAACTTCGTAGCACGCGAAATTTTCGCACTTTTTTTCACTATATTTCCTAAACTATGCGTTTTTTCGTAAAAGATGTTATTTACGTATTTAAAGTAGATTAAATTTGCTACAATTTGAGACCAGAACCAGCTCTGCAGCGCAGATATCAGATTTAATACAGCCCTCCAAAATTGGCAATATTTTTGCAAAAAAGTGTAATTTTAAAATTTCTTCAACTTTTGACCCCGAAATCGGGAAAGTACTCATTTTAAAGGATAAATTATAAGAAAAGATGTTGTAGCGAATGTTATTAGCTTTAATTTAAGCACAAAACAACGTATGTAGGTCTAACAGTTTCCTCACAATGCTTAAAAATCAAAAAATGGGAAAACGATGTATTTTGAAAGGAAAAGTTTGTACATCAGCCAGAAATATATATTTAGTCTATTAATAATGTATTTACAATGTAATTAATTCAAAATATTTTTTATCTATATGCATATTTACGCGAGATATTGTTGGGTTGGAATAGTTTATCTTGTCCGTTTTGTGGGTGGTTCGAAATCGTCAGATTCATCTTGAAAAATAGGTAGTGGATTGTCGACGTCGTCTTCTCCTCCTTCGGCAATCTGAATTTCGGCGACGTTTTATCAAGAGACGCCGGAGCAAAATTTGCAAAGTTCTGAGCATTTGAAGCCTGCTTTTAGGCAGGAACAGCCGCATCCGCTACAGCTTTTCTTGCACCCGCATGATAGAAACTTCAGAAGGGAGGGATATTCCACTTCACTCATCATTGTTGTTGGAATGAGCCCCTGATCTGCCTTATTCCATCCCTATTGAGAGGCATATTTTTCCACCCCCAAACCACTGGTGGTAAGTTATGTAGGCGTGGAATGTTGCACCATCTTCCGTTGGAGGCAAACAGGCGAGGTCAACCTTAGTGGTGGCTGCTGCTTTCACAAAAAATTTATAGCGCAGTCTCTGGAGGGTATCTTCAGTGTAGATTTCTCCATACAGTGCTAAAAGGCACTTCACTCCGGCATCTGCGATGGCTTGGTGGGTTGAAGTAGGTTGGAGGAACACTTCAGCTGTGGTGATGAGTTTTTTTGCTCCACAGTTTGTTCTTTCCATACTAGAAAAGGGCAGAGGTGGTGTCACACCCAGTGAAGGCATGGAGAAACAACTCGAATCCTGGGGGGGACTCCCAAATCTCCACAATTAAATGAGGTTGACGAATATTGTAAGGGGCCAGAGTCAGCTCTGCCACTTTTCTGAAAAAAAGTTCTTCACAGTTGATCCCAAACCATTAAGAAGGACGAGGAGGTCCTCCAATTATTACAGATTTTATTCCTTTGCGCATACCCTTTTCTGTGAATAATGCCAAGGGGGTATGGAGCCAACTCGTGCTTGAAATGTTCCTTTAACTCTTTGCCCGACTGCTTAATGATACACAAATGCTGGAAGTGGCTCTACATCCTCACGTTTGACTCTTACTTTGATGGAAGTGCTCATTGATGCCATAGTTCGCACTTTGTCTTTTCGCTTGAAGGAAACCTTTCCAAATGAGTTGCCAGTGATTTGATTGGCACCTTCTATTCCCATTTCTCACTTGAATTAACCCTTAAAGCGCTAAGCTAAAACATGGGCTACCGCTCATTTACAAAAAAAATTAAAAAATAATATTTTCTCAATGTTCTTTTTAAATTTAGATTCTCAGGGTTAAATAGTACACATAAAAAATATCCAACTAATTTTAAACTTTAAAAAAATATTTTTTACAAATTAAAAAAGTAAAACCAAACTTTGCAAAATTTACAATAAGCCTCTTCAAAAACAAAATACATACAAGCAATACTTTTACTAGTCAAAAAATAAAATAATTACCGTACTAAATTCTTACATATAAAAAGAAAACTAAAGAAATAATAATAAACATATCTTACAAAGAGATTGCACACAAGAATACATTTTATATAGGCTACAGAAATCGAAAACCATAAAGAAGGAATGTAGTAATTCTTGTTGCCTAAAAATAAACATTTACTAAATTGATTGTTGTTTCATCCATATTACACATAAAAGTCACACTCATATTCATTTTCAGTAAAACTTTGGAATAAATATCATTAAACTCACAGTAAAAATACAACAAACAGTTGAATGAAACAGTTTGCGTCTATAGGCGTAAGCCGCGCTCAGAACACAAGCGATAGTAGATTAATTTGCTTTGGCGACAGAACACAGAGCGATAAGAAGTCACAGACACTGCTTATATTTTTTATTTGGTCTAAACATACTCAAAGAACATCAATCTGTACTCTGTTTTAAGTTTCGTGAACTATGGGATCATCTAAGCATGTTTTTGTGCTTTTGCGTTTAGAGAATGGGTCGTGCCGCGTATAAAGGCGCTAGCCGCCCGTTAAGGGTTAAAAAACGAATTCCGCGTTTTTCACAACTACAACTGTACCTTCCTCGAGTGTATTGCAACAAATAAAACAACATCCCGGTGAAGCCGACATTATTTCGTTAGCGCGCAACGAGTAATAGAAACTAAACTGAGAATGAGAACCCTATGTGACCGAAGGACTGTTGAAGGGGAAGGGAGGGAATACCTGCCTGCCTACCTTTTCAGTTATACGGGAAAGAGCACCGAGCTCCCCTTCTATTCCTCCTTACCTCATCACTTCCTTTTCAAAGGCGTAGGTCCTTGACCGAGCTCTCACACATTTTATTTAAATTGGTAAATGATCGATATAGGTTTTTCTAGATTTGTGATTTTTTATTTAAACAGTCAAGAAGGATGGGGGGCTGCAGTTTTCTTTTTTTTTTCACATTCAACTAACGAAAGACACATTTGGAGAATTTTACCTATGCTTAAGACAAATAACCCTCAAACCATCGTAAGAACTCAACAGAGCCAATTTGCGAAAAATTCAGTTTTTCCATTTTTGGGATTGTGCAGAAACTGTTAGACCTACAGACGTCGTTTTGTGCTGAATCTGACGATTTTGAATCACCCTCGAAGCGGGCAAAATGAACTATTCCAACGCAACAATCTCCCAACAATATCTCTCGTAAATATGCATATAGCTATATAAAAAAAAATCTTTTGAATTAATTACATTGTAAATACATTATCAATAGACTAAATACATATTTCTGGCTGATGTACATGGTTTCCCTTTCAAAATACATCGTGAGAACTCGTCATAGCCAATTTGCGAAAAATTCAGTTTTCCCCATTTTTTTATTTTTAAGCATTTTGAGAAAACTGTTAGACCTACAGACATTGTTTTGTGCTTAAATTAAAGCTAATAACATTCGCTACAACATCTTTTCTTATAATTTGTCCCTTAAAATGAGTATTTTCCCCGATTTCGGGGTCGAAAGTTGACCAAATTTTAAAATTACCCTTTTTTCCAAAAACATTGCCAATTTTGGAGGGTTGTATTGGCTCTGATCTCTGCGCTACAAAGCTGGTTCTGGTCTCCAATTGTAGCAAATTTAATCTACTTTAAAAACGTAAATGACATATTTTATGAAAAAACGCATAGTTGAGGAGATATAGTGGAAAAACTGAAAAAACCGCAAAAATTTCGCGGTTTTTCGCGTGCTACGAAGTTAGCACAGGTCTTTCGAAGCTGCAAACTTGGATATACACTACTGGGAGTGGTCCTAACAACATATTAAAAAATCAGAACTAGCCGTTAGTTTGCGATTTTAGTGATTTCTAGTGTACTATTTGACTGGACTACTACTATTTGAATTAAATAAAGAATGTTTTAAATTGCACAGTATTTCTCATTTTTCTGTGATCCATTTTAGCCAAGTTTTAACTGTTAAGTTATGTGAAAAGCACAATATGTTCTGTAATCCGAACCATTCGATAGTCCGAACCCTCCCGGTTTAATTAGTTCGGATTAAAGAGGTTCTACTGTATGTTAATTTTTTAAGCATTATATTTTACAAAGAAGAACAAGAAATCCCAGCCTCCACCTTCCCCATAGCTGGCCTAATTCTCTCTCCACTTTCTATTTTTCTTATTTATTTATTGAAAAAATACAAATACATTGATAGCATTTAAAAAATAACATTTTCATATTACCTAGAGGAAACACTTAGGTAATGTAAAAATGAGAGTATTTTCACAAAACTAGTAGCATGACATTAAACAGATACAAAAATGAGAATTTATTTTTAGTAATGGAATTCCATTTAATGACAAGAAATTAACTCATATTTTTAGTGTGAATTAAAATTACATTTACAAAAGTTTTCAAAATATAAGAGAAATTGGTCATTAGAACTTGATAAAATAATATATGAACAAGATAAAATACATTAATTAATAGAACAATTAACTTAATGGTAACAAATAATTATAATAATGTTAAAATATAGCTTTAACAATAACTTTCAAATTTGAGAATAAACCAGCCAGACAGGATAAGAACAAAAAAGAAAACCATAAAGAAGATAAAGAGATATGGGACCATCCCATATTCTGACTTTGGAACCTTCTCAGGAACGGCTCAACATCTGACAATATGCTTCTGAAAGCACTTTGTTTTGTCTTTAAAAATTGATTTTTCATAGTTTCTCGTAGGTATTGCAAGTTTTTGTTATATACATATTTTTTTGTATTCTTAAAAAAATTATTGACATGATCAAATATTTTGAAAGCTTGATCTACACAGCGACCATTTTCCAGCCATCTTACTGCTGTGAACTTAAAAGAGAAAGAGGTGCTGGTTGTAATGCCTGAGTATTTTGCTCGTCGAGCTGACTATCTTTGAAAAGGCCATAGAGAGATGTAAAAACGTTCCCAACCAAGGATCTCGAGTTTTTTCATTTGTTTGGTCCATCCATTGAGACTTGTGAAATATTTCTTTCCCCTTAATATTAAATTAAATTAAATATGTAAAATATTTAAAGGTAAGGAGAGCCCTTAAAATAATCCCATCTAACAAGTGATCTGCAGTTACCCTACCTAAAAATACACTATTAAAATATATTGTTGAAACTCTCTGAAGGTTTACATCACAAAACCCTACAACAAGTTCATTTGTCCTCTTTGAACAAATTTGTTTAGATATTCGTCAAAATAAACTACATAGTCAGAGCACTGTTTTAAATTATTTCGCAAATTTTCTTGAAAATATGAGGCTAACCCATAATTTATAGGAAGCCTTAGTCTTGGCTATAGAAAAGCTTTGAGCGATTTCACTATCTGGAAACATATTTTTGATGGCTGCAGAAGTTTTATCACAAGAGTTTAGAGACATTTTCCCATTGACGACCTGGAGAGCCCATATTGCTTCGGCTGATGTAACGTCATATTCATTCACATTAAAAATCTTTAAAGATGTTTGACTTGTTCCTGGCACTACTAATAATTCTTTTGTATATGTAGCTGAAGTTAAAAAAGGTGTTGACTGCACATCATTTAATGAAGATAGAGTAGTAAAAAATGAAATTTCCGGCTGAGAAGCCTAGGCTTTTTTTACATGAGTTGGTCCCTTAGCATGAGAAACAATTGCTTGTTTCCCCATATTGCTTAGTTTAAAAAATTTCAGATACACTTTACAATAAGCCGAATTCGCATCACTGACAACCAAGTCCAACCAACCACTAAATTCAGGACACACTTTATTATCCAACCAAAGTTTATTAAACAAACATTTCTTGTTAGCTATATTGTAATGAGTTTAAGTTAGCAACCTAAATAAAACTGAAAATAAAAAAATAATTAGCTAAATCAGTTTAAAAAAGGACACGAGTACACAACAAAAACTGTATAAATGTTGTGTACTTCTTGTGAAAAATATTTGGAAAAAATGCTACAATAGTCCGAGTTACACCAGATTACAGCATTCAAAATTCCTTCAAATCCATCACTGGGGAAGATTTTTATAACTTGGATTACGTTATATACAACGTTACCCACAAGTCTGCCATAGGGGAAGATTTCCTTGACTTTCAAGATTTTTTGTCTCTTTTCCTGACTTTTCCTGAACATCTTTTTATCCCCGACTTTCCAGAATGTGGACACCCTGTTTAAAGTAATCTTTTGCTATTTGTTTCTCAAGTATAAACAAATATATTTTAGTGTTTATTTTTTAAATATTAGTGCATTGTTTGTATAGTAATAATGTCGAGTGCAGTGTATAGATATTGAGTGAAAAACAAAGGTAATCATCGTTTTATGTTTGTGTGTTTGGCTAATGAAACCAGACCTAAACATCAGTGTTACAGCTAATTTAGGCATAAGTGAAATTGATAGATGGCTAAAAGCAGATGAATTATTAGCATATTATCTGAATAAAGATGAGAAAATGTATTATGCACAACAAGAGATAGGCCTATTTTTTGTTGATGCTAAAGTTGACCATAATGTTAAAAAGTCTGAGAGGTTTCATGATGCAGCCCTAATGATAATAATGTATGGTTAGGGCTCAGACTAAATGATATTATGGATGTTGAACAAACTTTTTAAAATGTAAATAACTATTTAGTTTGTGGACAGTTGTGGGAAGTGATCGTTCTACGGTTAAACCTGCTTAATTAGCATACAATTTTTGACATGTAAAAAACATGATAGTGAATTAACATTTGCAGCTAAAATTTTAATATATTATGTTAAGTGGATTAATTTTGATTATTTTTGTTAAAAAATTATAAAGATCGGATAGGTTGTTTTATTGAGATATAGAATTGTTTTGCATGTCACACCCCAATCACAGATAACTACTTAAACGGTTATAAAAAGCTAAAAGGTTAATCTTATGGTATATCCGCCAGACAAGGAAGGGTTAAAAAAGAAACTAAACAAATGACTATATTACCTTGATCACTGTCTTCTATCTTCTGTTTCAAATGCATTATCTGTGTACTCTTTAAGTCTAAAATTTTAGTTAAACTTTTAATTTCAGCCTCCAGATTAGTCCTTTCTTCCTTCTTTAATTGAGAGTTATTCACTTTAACCTAGAATACAATATATTAAACATTAAAAAACTGTGTAATTATATATCGTCACTTAGTTAACAATACTGTCTAACTATCATTTCAATGCTTATTTTCAAATACATATAATAAATTGACTATGTTAGTTACGCAGTATTGGATCTTACTGAATTACACTTAGGGGTATTAGCCCGGAAATAATTGTAGTTAGGTGGTATTGTCTTTATCGACCCTTAGTAGTTAGGCGGTTTTTTCTTATAAAATCTCTACTTATAGGTTTTTTTTTATACATGGTATTGTTTCTTGGTAGTATGCTATTTATATTTTTTGTGTAACGGTGCTGCTATCTCTAGGATTTTTGCCATAAACATTATAGTAGTCAATATGAAACATCCGCCAGAACTCGTTGGAACCGAAAAGTCGGTTTTGTTAAAAATGTCAGTTGGGTGAAATTGTTTGCCATATATTATGAGATTAAGGTTTTTATTACAAATTGTACGAAGGATCTAATTCAAGATTAAACAGATGGACTTTAATCTTTCAACATTTTTTGCATTTCAGCCTCTACAGGATTTATAGTGAGGCAGTTACATCATCTGAACTACTTTGTAGATTTCAGGACTTTGACATATTCACTAATTTAACTGTGAGTTAAACTTTAAGTCTAAATGGGAAACAACAGTGATTAATTAATATAAATGATCAGAAAGTAAAAAGAAATATTTAAAATGTATTCAAGAAAAGCACATCAATGATACTAGTGATCGGCCATCTTGCAAATACAGCATTCGTAGATACATATGAGCACTGAGCATTATATGAAACGAACGTTTGATTCCAATGTAAGAATTAGGTTAAATATACAGTCAACTCCCGATTAAAAGGGATCGGTTTATACGGGTTGCGGCTCAACCGGGATCGTCAACCAGGCCGAGAGACGAGAGAGGTGATGGGGCGAGAAGTGAAAAAATTCGGGTGACAGGAGGGCTGGCGGCCTTGTAGCAAACGAATAACGACAAAATTCTGGATGCTACTGCAATCACGAGTAGCAGTTACTAAGTAGCAGTTGTGTTATTGACGTAACATCTCTAGCCGAAAGAGACACACGGCACAGCTCTGAGTTACATCGAAGGCTTTCTTGACTATTTAGACGGTCAAGGTGATGCATTATTATGTGACAAGCTCGTGTTACGAAAAATAAGATCCACAATTTTGAAAAAGGAAGCAAACGCGAATAAACAAAAAAACTCTGACGGACTATTTTAATCGTGTTTGAACATTGTAAATAATATATTGCTGTACTGCTATTTCAATCTAAATAATTCGACGACGAAGCTGGACCGCTGACGTGAGTTCAGCAAATTTCCAAAATTAAGTTTATAGGCCTATGTTTTAGAGTTTCAACCAACAATTTGGGAAATAGGTCTACTCACGAAGGCGTTGAACAGCTGTCTGTGTGTACGTAATATATTAGTAGAATTTGTTTGCGCCTAGTGGCCTCGCGAGTTTGCACCACTTGGCTTCGAATCGGGTACTTGAATGGTAATTTACGTTTTGGTCGATTTTGGGGGAACCAAGCGAACTATAAGGTCGAGTAAAAAAACAAAATGTGCAGAATAACATCCTACATTTATATTTTTAGAAAAAACTTTAAAAAATGTTCATTCTCGTAGTAAAAATCTAAAACAATAGTTACTTCCGGTCAAAAAACGTACTTCCGGTTGTTGGATTTTTTTGGCTAACGAACTCGTCCGAGCGACGTAGACAACCAACATGTGTACCAAATTTGAACCAAATCGGACTTAAAATGCGGCCGCTAGAGTGCGAACATATATATATAAAGATTAGGTACCATTTGGCTGCCTTATATGGCACGATTTGCATTCGATTTGGCGGCTGGTTCTAAATGGAAGCCGTATACGGCTGCCAAATCGCAGACCCTGTTATTCTGTCTTATAATGATGATTAATGACGAATAAAATTCATTTGTATTGGCAGTCAAATGGGACCCTAGTGTATATTTTTAGTTCCAAAAAGTTATGTCTTGAAGTGCTAGCATCGCTACGGTTCACAAGTGGATATTCATTTTAGCAATTTCTGCGCAAATCTGGCGGCCGAGGTCTGGCAACGCTGCAATGAGACACTGCATCCTGTTTTAACGGATGTGGCTCGAAGCTCTGTCTCACGTTTGCAGGAACTCCTGATTATTTCCTTATTTTGAAAACCCTGCCTCTGAGGTTGTTTTTATATTGGATTTTTATTGACTAAACGATGCTTTCTGTTTCTTTCTTTCGAATCATCGCTCTTCTTTTTCTCCGCGGGTCTGTGTAGCTGTATAAACATAAACTATATGAAATAAATACAGGAAATAACTATTAGTATATTACCTGCTTGTTAGTCCGTCGTGTGACTTCTTTGATTCGTTTTACTACGAAGCGTTTCGAGACCGTAGTCTCATTATTAAGTAAATAATATATTACTTTTCAGGTCATCATATACACACTAAAACACAATAAAAACAAAAATACACAACACATAATAATTTTTTGTGCGACACGGATTAAGTCGGTTGGTGTACTCCATCTCGTCGTCTAGGATACACTAAACTAAGCAGTCTATTTGTAAGGTGGTCATTGACCAGACCTATCTTGATAACCGAGGGCTGTATCGTAGAGGTCGTTTGATTGAAAAGATAGCTGATCATTCAGTAACTTATCTGGGTTATGTCTGAATTCTTTATAAATTTCTAATTCTTCTATGGCGTTCATTAATCTCCCTTTTACGCAATAATGAAGAGGTGTCAAGTTATTATCGAAATTCATGTGACTGTGGTTATAGTCTATTAAATGTTGAGCGTAATTTGACTTCATTTTACGCATGTTATTGTGCGACAGGTGTTCTTTAAAGCGTTCTTTAAGCGCTCTGCCTGTCTGTCCAATATAAAAGCGGTCACAATCGTTACAGTTTATTCTGTATATACCTGAATTCCTTTCTGTTGGTGTCGACCGTTTATGACGCAATATTTTTTGAACATTGTTATTTGTTCGATACGTGATGTTAACTTTGTGTTTATTAAATGTATTTTTTAGCATCATAGGGACAATGATAGAATATTCGATCGAGACAAATTTATTAATTTCCTTGTTTTTACGTGGCATGGATGTCCTTTTCATGTGTTTACGTAATAATTTGTCGATCATTGAACTTTGATAGCCGTTTCGCTGTGCTATATGCTTTATGGTGTTAAGTTCATCATGGAAGTCCTGTTTATTTAGTGGCATAGGGAGAAAGCGGTGGATGAAGCTGTTGTAAGCAGACATTTTTTGAGACATGGGGGGAAGTGATATATTATTTACTTGATAATAAGACTACGGTCTCGAAACGCGTCGTAGTAAATCGAATCAAAGAAGTCACACGACGAACTAACAAGCAGGTAATATACTTATAGTTATTTCCTGTATTTATTTCATTTTATGAAGTGACTTGGATACCAAAAATCATGAAACTCAAAAAAAAAAAAAAAAAAAATTAAAATGAAATTTAGCACACTTACAAATAAAGTATTTATATGTGTTCTGTGAACAGTTTAAAATTGTGCTCTCCGTTTTTAAACATTTATACAAAGTTTGAAATAGTTTTCTAAAACATCTTTCAAGTAAGATCCGATACATTATTGTAGAGGTTATGGCCATATTTGGTACAACGGTACTGACAATAATCTTAATTACTTCTCAAAAAGTATTGTAACTCTGGACTATTATTTGCAAATAAATTATTTCCTCAGTGATAAAAGCAGAGATTGTATCGAACAGTTAGCGTTTTCACGAATATTTAATGTTTTTTTATGTTATTCTTTAAACTGTATACAATGCTTTTTGATGTACACCTTGTGCGTAACCTTACCTTTTCCTGTCTTTAAAAATATTTCATCTTCATTTGGTGTTAAAGCTGTCAGGATTGCATACGCACAAATTAAATAGATTCCGGTTTGTTTAGATTTCTCAAGCTAAACGATAGTTTGATAATTGATATCGGCTCTAGTTTGACTGACTTTAAATACGTTTTTTTTAACACCTGATCATTTCCCGATACTACCTACTTTTGTAGTGATCAGCGACTTTAAAAGTTAAAAAGAAAAATAATAATATAGATAAGAATTACCTTAGTAGGTCCGTCTTGTGACTTCAATTTATATCTGGTTTTGCTATTACATGTTTCAAAGTTCAAGACTTCATCATCAGATACATGTAGATTAATTAATTCATTCACACGATGAATGCGTCACACATCAAATGTTAAAACACAAAACACAAACACAATTAAAATAAATAGTCCCGTTCGGCACCAGTGCGCACTATCCTATGTCTGGTGGAACACTGTCGTTGCTAGGAATAAACCCTCTGATGGTTATCTCTATTGAGTCTAGATAAATGCTTGAGAGCTGTGTCGTATAGATAGTGTGAGTTGAAAGATAACTGGTCGTTTAAAATTTCATCTGGTTTATTTTTGAACGCTTTATAGATCTCAAACTCTTCTTGAGCGTTCATTAATCTTCCCTTTGTACACACTTGCAATGCCTCCACACTAGAATGGAAATTATCTGAGATGTGTTTGTTTTCGAACAAATGGCTAGCAAAATTAGAGCTTGTAATATTGCTTTTATTAGTTGGAAGGTGCTCTTTGTATTGACAAAGGAACGTTCTCCCTGTTTGGCCAATGTAGAATTTGTTACAATCAGGGCAGGTAAAATAATAAGGCTAAAATATATTAGGCTAGAGTCGAATAGCAAAGTTGCGCGTTTGCGATAACCCTTATCTAATATAAACGGAAACTTACTTCCTTTTATGTTATGGAGTAGTTATAAATAGTTACTTGGACATGCCCGATTAATCCTCATTCTATAAAAAATAGTTTGAGAATAGAAAATAGTTTGTAAATGCGGGGATATAACAGAAAAGGCCCACTTGGAGCATTTGTATTTATAAATTATCACTTTCAAAGTCAGAAATGTTGTACTAGTTCAATCCAATTGTTATTTCCTTTAGGTTAAAATCACCTAAAACTAAATGATCAGGTAGAATACATGTCAAACTCGCCCTTGTTAAAGCCATTGTCTTCACTATGACCTGAGGTCTCCCATGCCCATCCCTTTTGTTTGTTAACCAAGTAAAGTTTATCTTTTATCTGTTGCAATATTTACGGCGGTTTTCTACATTTTCCTTAGTCTGGGTCAGTGCTTATGTGGCTTCAAAAATATTATTTTTTTTTAGACTACAACATACAAATTTGGTGGCCCAGACCTATCCGATCTTTTCCGAACTAAAAACTTAGGCTTCGCTGTACTCGTGACTGTTTATACTGTACAAACCCCGCATAGATTGTACTTTGAGGTTATGTTACAACTTCAATTATTATTATAATTACTTGCCCGAACGTAAGGCTCTTATGGTTATGCCTTCAGTCGGGGGCGACAATGTTGCCAGATTTAACACATCCCATGTTGCCGTCAAGTGCACCTTTTCTAACTAAGGGTTCAGTCCAATCATTCTTGTCAATTCCTTAGATGAGGGTGTTGCTTGCTTCCATTATTTGAATGTGCGCAATATATTATAAATTACACAAGTTATTCACAAACCTCAACCATTACTCCAATTAAATCGATAAACTTTTGAATCGAAGTTAAGAAACGATTTTTATGTTTTAACTATGTCAAAAATGGTTGCCTATCAGTAATAAATTTGACTTAGTTTGTTAAATAATGCAATACCTATATGAATAGTTTTAAAGAAGTATGTGTTCATTCAAAATTGAGTTATATAGTTTAAGTATGCATCAATTATGCAAGTTTACCGATATTTAATTAATCTAGGAACCCATCATATACTTTAGGAATAAAAGGAAACATTGGTTACAAATTTAAATGAAATGAAGGATGTATTACAAATACTTCATATGAAATAGTTACGGGTTTGTGGAATATTAATAACTTATCGTACATATTCTTCCTAGAATCAAAATATACAGTATTATTACAAATTGTTTTAGAGTAAATTAACCAATCAATATGTTAGCACCACTTATACAATTACTTTAGATTATAACCCAGCCAACTTTTGCTCCTTATTTCCAAATATCTAACATTTTAAGTGATAGGCCTATATGAAAGATTTCTTTTATTCCAGTTTTTCTGCACAAAACATGCTAAAATCCCATTTAATTATTCTATTTCAGAGAATAGTTCAACAAAATGTTCAAAAATTCTGTGGTTTTAGAGATTTTTATATACATGGCGAAACCAACTCGAAAAAAAATAGTGATAAAAATATGTTTTTTTTTTCATGCTGAGTGGTAGTTTTTTGTTTTATCACCATCTCATTCTTTCACTGTTCTCCACCAAAAAGACCTTATTCCTGCCACGAAATTGTTATTGATTAGCATGTTTGTGGTACCAAGTCACTATTATAATTAATAATAATAAGATTACCTTGTTAGGTCCGTCACGTGACTTCTAGTCGTTGTATTCCTTACGACATGTTTCGGAGCCGAAACTCCATTATCAAGTTAAAATCACTCCGAAAAGATCGTCGCACATTAAAATAAATAAAACATATACACACATACACACTTACATACCACAACAACACATAGATACAATATCGCGCTTGATATAAACTTAGGTGCGCAACCTATCATTGTCGGTTGAATATTCGAAACATGTCGTAAGGAATACAACGACTAGAAGTCATGTGACATACCTAACAAGGTAATCTTATTATTATTAATTGTTATTGGTTGGATTGTTCAGTATATACAGTGTGTTAATAAAATTCCTTTAACCCCTTTTATTATTTTTGTTATTGAAAATAAGTTACAAAACTTAGTACAAATCTTGTGTTGCATAACACATTTTTTGACATATCTGAACCTTTAGGGTTTTGGGGGCTTTAGGGGAGGGGGGGGGTTAAAAATTTCAATAAAAATAGGTAATAAACAATTGAAAAGCTTATTAAAAGAGAAACAGAATGGCGCAAACTAGAACTTAGTATGATTTTGGGGGCTTGAGGGGGGTTTATTACTTATTGAGCAATACGTGTACCAAAGTTAATAGGTGGTATTCAATGATTATTTATAATTTTAGGGGTTGTTACTAAA
>JAGFPH010002165.1:181268-204440 GCA_018207615.1 Philaenus spumarius
TTTTTATATGTATCGTATAAGAAATAAATGTACAACATTTTAGTTTTCTATAATTAAAGAAAATTGTAACACACAATACTTATATTTTATGGGTTGTTTCAACCCTTAAAGGCCAAAAATTTTAAAATCCTTACTTATTGTGCCTTTAGCTTCTATGAAAAATAAGTGTAACAAATTTTACGTTCCTACGAGATAGGGTTTTTGAGATTTAAAACAAAAAATATTTATTGTTTTAGGGGTTGTTTCAACCCTTACAGGCCAAATATTTTAAAATTCTTTCTTAATGCGCCTCCAGTGCCTTAATAAAGAATATATGTGTACCAAATTTCAAGTTCCTAGGTGGTATGGTTTTTAAGAAACTGTGATCAGTCACAATCAATGAGTGGTATTTGGCTTTTATAAGTATAGATTACATATCAAACGAACGAGTCTTTTTTACAACATAATTATATTATTGGAGATGAAGTCGTAGTACGCTTAAGTGTTGAAGTTTCTTTTTATTTCGTGTGTATTGACAAATCACACTTGGGTATTTATGACTAAACAGTAGCCGACTTAGACCCTAGTTCCAACCTTTAGTTTGTTATACTGGGGTAATAAACGTGACAGCAATTCTACACGGTTTGTTTAATACTCATAGATACTTTTGTAAAGTAAAAGTTGAAGGTAAGTCAAAAGATTATACATTTAAAATAACACATTTCATTCTTCAAATACTGGATGATAACTAGTAGCAATAAATAGGTTTTAGGCAACACTCAAAATGCTTTGGGACTAAACAGACTAGCATTCAATATATTGCTGGCAATATTTAACAATTTCTTCAATGGCATAAAATTCCAAGTAATAATAATAATTTTATAATGATACCTATATATCAATAAACAATATATCTACAAAGAATAATATATCAGTACCGTCTCAAATCATAGAAAAATGTCAGTGATAGGCCACATTTCTTAAATACATAAAAATCATCATAAATACACTTATACATTGGCTGACTACAAACACCACACAAAACACCAGGAAGATGAATTTCGTTAAGGAAAATTAATACTGTTAGTAACAGAAGTTTTGAAGAAAAACTAGATTTAAAAAAAAATAATGTAATTAAACAAATGTATGGTTACATTATTAAAAATGACGACAAGTTAACAATCCTAAACAAACTATATGCAGATCAAATAGTTTCATTTTAATTGAATTTGTATTTTAGTAAACAGTATTACTTGTTTTACACTTTAATTTCTTTAACAATAATTTAATTGACTATTAGAAATGTTATTTACCTTAATGTAAAGTTTATTTTGTAAAAGTGTCATATCATAAACTAACATTATTAGTCAATCATGTAAAGATTAAGAACTCTTATTTTATCAGAGAGGAAATATGTTGATGTAATGTTGTAAATTATAAACTACATTAACATAGATAAACCTCATGAAAATAGTATGTACTTGATCATAGACAACATACATGGATCTGTAGTATATCCACTAAAATCAAGATGGCTACTTTGTGCAATACCTGTAGTTCACTACATTAATTATTATGAATCATTATTTATAATAAATAACCTTTTCTAAGTAATATAAGAGTTTTCATTATAAATCATAATCAAGTTTTATAATGGCCCTTGAATTATTTTAATAATTATTGGCTAAACAAACTTAAACCCTCTTTTACGTCTAAAATTATTTCATTTCAAGCAACATTTCATATTACTTTGGTGAAATAAGAACTTCACAAATAAGCGATGATAACCACCCAGGGTTTTCGCTTATACAAATTAAAAAATAAATAAAAAACCTTCACAAATTTGAATTTAAGTTCTTGAATTATAGTTCTCAAAGGTTTCAAATTTTAAAATCATAACTGTTTAGTGAGTCAAATTAATAATGTTTCAAACATTTGTTCAGCAAATAAAATAAAACATGGAATACAGAGACCTTATTTTTAACACAAAGGAACAGATCACTGCAAATCGGGTTTAGAAATTTTTCAAAATAACTGCCTATGTTTGTTTCCTTTTGTTCTGCAGGTCACCTTTAGGTTTACTTCTGGGAAGTTTAGCAGGTAAAGGGTGTCATTGTATCTCATCCGTCCGATTTGTTTCTGTCATAATAGATTTATTATACTCCCAAAGTACCTGCACTATGTCTATTTGTTAATATCTTGAATATTACTGGACTAGAAACTTTTCTTTTATAAACATGTCAACCCATGAAAAATATATTGCATTATCAAAAAGCCGACGGAGTTAACAACATTTTTGCCTCTTGCTATTAAGAAATTGTTAAAAATATGTTTTTCCACCTTTACGTTTGATATTTATCGACTAAAAATAATGTAAACTAGAAATTTTAAACTGTTTCAAAAAACTTCAAGGCTTTTTATATCAATATGAGTTAATTGCTTTTTTCCGAGTTTGATAAAAGTATATTTGGACTGTTAAAGTTTCTTTTGTTCAAATTACAGATTATTATATTTAATACTTTAAACTAATGTTAAAAGAAGTTTTTAATATTTTTGAAAGAATACCAGCACAACACACAGGAGACCGCATTAACATAGGAGGTGAATTATTATTTGTAGTTTACTGTGAAACTAAAGCTTTAAGCAAGGTTTTGTTCAAACAGAAGCCTATAACTATATCTATTAAACAAATTGAATGAAGACAATATATTGTATATTGACGAAATCTGGGCTGTCTTAAGTATGAATTTGTGTTTCGTTTACTCATCTCGTCCATTCATGTAGCTGGTTTATTTTGTAAAATGTTCAATGTTATGGAATTAAAACCGTATTTTGAACTTTTTATACAGAGTATCAAGTTGGTATCTCAAAAATTAGCCAAGTTAGAGCCATCAGACTTATCAACGTGCATTTCAATTTTAGGTTTAATGATTGCTCCAACTCATTTCAATCTGTTCCAATTATTATGTAATTTTTCAGAATATCATCACCTGCAACGTTTTTACTAGTTAAACACGTCAGCATAAATATGTTCAGTAACTATAAACCATTTTTGGCATATACTTATTAAACGCGAGGCAGTTGAAGTATGTATCAGTTCTGTTGTTTGTATCCATTGTTTACTATCGTTAAATATTTTGTATAATTAATAGTTAATGTCCTCGACACCAGCTGATATTTTTTGGTCCTAGAACCAAAAAGAGTTACTTTAGCACCTCAATACACGTATTGAGATTTTTGAAGCAGTATGACGAAAATATGTTTTTGTAGGTCATGCTGGTCATAGGTTTATATTTTTCTACACATACGATTTTTACATACCGTATCCATTTTGGTCATACCTTATAACTTAAAAATTGCTCTCTACTATTTAAAAAAAAATCTCTGTAATATTTCATCGTCATTCCCGTAAAAGTATTAAAGTAACAATAATCTGTTTGCATATGCTTTGCTGTGAGTTGCCGCGTGGGTTGGTGAACGAAGCGAGCAGGAGGCCCTATAGTCTTGAATACAAGTTGTAACTAATCTTAACATTATCAGAACCAGTAATTAAGTATAAAGGATATTAATTAAGTGTAGTAAGTTTTAAAAATATGTTCCATTCATAAGCAATATGCTTCAATCTATATACATATAATCCAAATACCACTCAATGACTCACTCATCACGAAATATCAAAAACCACCGAACGGTTGGAATGAAATTTGGTATGTAGCTTCCTCAAGGGCCGTAGGTGAACACTAAGAAAG
This sequence comes from Philaenus spumarius, assembly GCA_018207615.1. NCBI lineage: Eukaryota > Metazoa > Arthropoda > Insecta > Hemiptera > Aphrophoridae > Philaenus > Philaenus spumarius. The sequence goes on from JAGFPH010002165.1 coordinate 184,997, forward strand.
GTTTTAAAAAAATTCGAAATTTTAGCGGGGGGGAGTAGGGAGGTCAAAGTTACTAGAATTCCCCATAAGAAATACATAGTATAATATATTTATTGATAAATTTTTTTGGTTCATATACATTTAACTTTGATTTGTCTATCCGTGAAAAGCCGGATCTGGCCAGCTAGTAAATTATAGGAAAAAGAAAACTATTTGAAAAATTAAATGTACTGGTATCTCATGTGGTGGAAATTCGAATTTTGATTGATTAACGAAATTCAACTTTTTTCATGCAATTAATTGTAATTTACTATTACCAAATTCTTAATTCGTATCTTGACGCTAAGAGGAAAAGAATGGGAAAGGGCAATGAGGAAGCTTGGTGGAATTAATGATAAATAAATAAGTAAACATGTAAAATGCCTTAGAAGTAAACAATTTAACTATTAAACGATAGAATAATTTACCAAATAACTAGAGATAAGTGATAATTCAATTTAAAAGAAATGGAAGCAACGTTAAGTATTTTTTTATAATTAAAAACAAATATTTTTTCCCGTGCAGGGAAAGCAAAGGGATATTAGCTCATACTGCCGTGAATGTGATCAACAAATTATTTGTTTGATTCGTTTTGTATACAAAAATCGTGTGTGTAGAAAAATAGAAAACCATGACCAACATGACATACAAAAAATATGTTCGTCATGCTGCTTTAAAAACAACGTATATGGTTGAACCACTCGAAATCAATTTTAAAAAAATCAAAATGGCTGTAACTCAAAATTTTTAAATACTCCCAAATAGCATTGTGTAGCATATCGTTTGAAAGCTTATTTAATTACAAATCCAAAAAGAATAATAATTAATATTTAACAAAAATAGTACAGCAAAATAGGACAACATCGGAAAACACGACTTTGTTGGTTTTTGGCCGCCATTTTTAGTCGGTAAAAGATATGGATGTACAAATTTCACCGTTGGTTTTCTCTTGAAATTCTACATCGAAATAATGTATCACATGACCACCTTCCCATTTAAAAAATTAAAATTGTATTCATGATGGCAGATAAATATTTTGAAATGTTAATAAAATAGAATTTTTACATAGAGTAGGTTCCTCAATCACAGCTACCTTCAAATTACCCTTAAATACGAAATATTAAACCGTCTCCAGACTTTTCAGCACCCCTGTATATGTATGAAATTAAAATTAATTTATTTAAGAAAATCATACAGAAATATAATACCAGGTAATAATTATTCAAACAAATATAAAGAAAATATAAAAAAGAATATATTGACTTAATACAACGGTTAAAAACAAAACTTTCCTAATAATAAGGGCTCTGTGCTACTGAACGGAAGGAAAATAACTGAACCATCACTTTCTAACTACAAATAATAGCAAACAAATATTGAGTTTCCGACTAACAGCAAAAAACCTTCTAGACTTTGTCTAAATAATAACAAAAGAAGTCAACTCCCCGTATATGTGACTAAGAGTGGATGCCGTGCGAATACGAGCGATCGCAGCGCAGCCTACAAATACCAATTGTAAGTAGGAGTGCATAGTGTGTTTGTATCCCAGCATGTCAAACGAGGAGGATTTGTGAAAAGTAGTGAAATATGCTCTTTAGACCGAAAAACCGGTTTATACGCTGAAAATATTGGTTGGACGTAACGGGATCTCCTCATCTAGTTTTGCCTCCCCGTTACATGTTGTGCGTACTTGTAAATCTCCCCGTGTGATACGTCCTACAAACACACACACACACATATTACAGCCAAAATGTGAAACGGTCGAGTTAATATAGTATTGGGTAGACTCTCGTGCAGAATAAGCCTATGTAAAAGCCGGGAAAGGGATTTTACAGCCCAACACACTAACAAAATACCCTGCTAATTCATGAAAATAAGATCATGGAGTACCGTCGAAATGTCCGTGTTTCCGTCAAGCTACCCCGCACCAATTCATTACGATGTCAAAGAAATCGACAGCTCAGTTGGATAGAGTCTCTATACTAGTAATGTTATTGGAAAACACAATGAATCTTTTTTTAAATAAAATAAAACTCAGGTATCCAGGTAGCCTTGCTCAATTAGAAACCAAAAACTGCACGGTCGTCTGCAGATATGATTATATGCCATATTATTGAAAAAAATTGGTAGAATTTGCACAGGCAACTAGAAAAGATTATAAGATGCATTTTCCTTACTGTACGCACGCAATATGTGGCAGACATTATTTTGTGTTCCTGCTCCGATTAAAGGTTTCCTTTCGCTCCGTTCAGGGTCACGTCCAATGTTGTACCTTGTTGAATTACAGTGGTTAGTGTCGCTCTCATAAAGTGATTTTGACTTTACAGTGTTTTGCCAACAATTTATCATTCGATTACTTTTTAATATGCTTCTTCTTTTCTTTTTATTATTATTTTATTATTTCGACGCGAAAATGTATCCTGTGCTTCCTTTGTGAAACCTTCAGTAATGACTCTTTTATTTATATTTAACCCTCGTTGAAGTCGCACTTCCTTAGATACGAATTGCTTCAACAATATTTCCGTTTGTAACCTACCCGCGTTTTTCTCCTTAGAAATTGTGCCCATCTGCGTCCCTTTACATCCTTTTTCAATACCAGCGTCTCCAACCACTATCCTATTCTCGGTACTCACTTTCATAAGTAACTCAGTTTCTACTACCTTAGAAATGTTATTTCTTTCTCCTACATTTTCTTTATTTGAATCATTCTTTATTAATACTTTATCAATTTTACTTGAATTGTTTTTATTTATTTCTACTCCGTTAACATCTTTTATATTATTTTTCTACCTTGAGTTTATATTAAAACATTTTTTCTTTTATTTTCCTAATGGCCGATTGTTTTTCTATAAACGGTATTTGCACTTCTTTATCAATTTTAAGTTTAATATATTTGTCTTCCATGTTTATTCTGGCTTGTAATTCGAATAATATGTCACAACCCATTATCACACGTGACCTTAAACCTTTTACGACTAACAACTTCATGTCTATTGTTTTTGCCCCCAATTTAACTTTAACCATAGCTTGCTTGTTTATTTTTTGTATCCGTCCTTTTAACGCGGTAATTATTTCAACGTTTGTTACAGGAGTTCCAAAATGTCTACATCATTGCCTTTTAAATGCTCAAAGTAATCTAATTGTACTACACTTATATCCGCACCGATGTCAATCTCTAGTACCGCCGGGTTAAGTTCAATTTCCGCGAAATTTGCCGGAATCTCTTCTATAGGCTTTTCTGTATCTTGATTACTTAGCAAGTCATCCCGTATGCTATAATGAATACTACCTAACGCTTTCTGTTTACTATTTTCATTTTTTCGGTTAAATATACATTGGTTTCAGGTTCCATCCTAGCCAATGGCAATACATTATTTTTACCTTTTTATTATTATTTAACTTTGTCATTACGTTATTTATATTTATTGTTATTTTATTCACGGCCCTGTGTTTCCTAAATATAATGTCTTTCTGGGCAGAACCTCCTTATTTAGTTTTTCGGCTTCTGATTAGGAGTAGGTTTTGGTGGACCGGGTCTATTTGGGTTTGGGTGTTTGGAGTTATTTTGGTTTTGACCATTAGTCCAGTCAACCTGTGTCGTAAAATACACGATAGAGGAAGAAAATAGTATAAAGATAAATTTTTCCCCATCGATTACTATAGTTTAGACAAGTGTATTGCCAAAAGTCCCCATCCCTACCCCCTTGCTTCCCCCCAGCGCCCCCCAAAGTTAGAAATTGCAAGGGTTTCGTAAATCGCGTTTATCTCAAAAACTATTAAAGGTATTGGAGTAAATTTTTTCGTTGTCTTTCTTATAATTTTTTCTACAATTAATGTCCTAATCCTTTTTATCATATCTTTCACCGTTTGGTAGTTATTTGTAAACAAGCTGATAAAAATGTATATATTTAATTACGTAATTTTACTTTTTGGTTTCCAACTATTTACACTTACATTTTACACAGAAATGTTTCAAACAAAACTTTTAGCCCCTTTTAAGAGCTTTAAAATTGTGTATCACATGACATACTTAACGTTTATATATTGCTAGTATCAGCCGTGAAAGTGCAATGCGCACAATTTTCGCGGCACTCAGCAGTAGAACGAGCCCCCCCCGCTCTGTCAAACTAATTTGCTTGTTAATGAAACTCCATAACTGTGTACGTTTAAATAAGTTATAGTTGCAGGTTGCTATGGAGTCGTCAGTTAATTTTGACATTATTATCGGCTAAACTTGTTGGCTGATAAGGAAATGCCACGTATTATCTTATTTTATTTGTTGATGCAATTTTAAGTCCATTAAGTTTGTGATTTTACTACAGATATTATTGAAAAAATCAAGATTAATCACTTTACAATTTCTAAATTGCCCTGCGTACTAAACAGGATACACACCGGACAGGATGTATGTAATGTTGAAGTGTCGGCTTGGAGTCGGGGATGAGTGGCTGCAATAAGCAAAGTTTCGACTATGACCTTGAGACAGAAGGGGCGTGTTGTGTTGTATGACTCATACCGTTCTGACTTGAAAGTCCAGTCAAAAAACGCTCATTAAACTGATTAAAGTTAAAATACACGGCACGACATAAGGTTTCCAGTCAAAAAAACGCTCATTAAACTGATTAAAAACAAAATAATACAATTAACTAGACAACAGCATTAAATTTTAAGAACATCTAAACTCTTTGAGTGATTAAATTTCATCAAATATTTTTCTTATCAGAAGGTTATTGGGTTATTGACATTTAGTACAAAAACTGCATTACTATCGGTGTATCATTGTTTAATTACCCTTAAATTGAGCTATCCTATTATTATTTGGGGCAACTTAAATTCTAATATCCAAAACCTATTTATTTTACAAAAACAGAAATCTATTCGCGCAGGAAAAAAGGCAAAATTATTCTTGCAAGACTATCTTTTAAATAAAACTAATTATTAACCCTTACATCTATTTATATTTTATAATATATTTTGTTCCAAAAAATATTTTGAATATTTAAAAGAATACTTCAATATAAAAATTTTGAAGAATACAAATAAACTGGCCATACCAAATCACAAAACATCAAATAATAAAAGACATACCATTTAAAGTATGAGAACCTTTTTTAGCCATTTACCAACAAGTTCAAAAGGAAAGGGTTCAAGACATTGTTAAAAACTAAGACTTACTACAATTTAAAAGAGTTTTTGAGTGAAAGAAGAAGAGCTTGTCATCACTTCTATTATATAAGTGTTAGTTATTACTAGACTTACTTATTTTGTTTTTTATTTCCTGTTGTTCATGCTTTATGCAATTTAATTTGTCCAGCAATAAACAAATTATTATTATTATTATTACATTCGTACCATGGCAGTTTTAATTTTAAAAGTTCCTAATTACTAATTTTCTTTAAAGGTTATTAAAAAAAAAGGAAGGGCATTATGAGTGAAGATATACAAGCTGGTTTCTTTGGAGTTCAAACAAGGAGTTTAAATTAAATAAAAGCACACAGCTAAGTTCATTTAGCCATACAGAAATATTTTTTTCCCAGAAAATAATGAAAGATTTCTAAGAAAATATAATTAAAAACACTTTTAAAAATTGATAGTTGCTTAAAATGTCCTTTTATGTAGGTTTGACACCGGCAGCCAAATAGTCGAGATATACACCTGTTCGACTTGACAACACTGCCAGCAGCTAAATGTACCCATACCAAACAGGTATGGCAGCCAAAAGGGACCTATATACACTCTGCGCCGAATAGCCGCAATCTTGCTGCTGCAAATAGCACCAATATTGAAACATGATCTTAAAGGAGTCATAAATTAATAAAAATATAATATAGTGATCCGTAGAAGGTCACAATCAATTTAGCAAGTTAAAACATGGATATACTCTTCTCTAAAGGGTGGCAGCCAAATGGCTTACTTTTTGACGGCCGCCAAATAGATAGGTGTATTTATATATATATATGCTACCAACTTTGCGACGTCCATGTATTACTTTGCGTTCATATATTACCACGTCCAGTGATTTATCACGTCCATATACGGACGTGATAATGACACCCTATGTTAATTCCGACTATTATGGTCTGATATTACACAAAAAAATCCTAGGTGTTAGACGTACTAAGAACTAACCCCCTATTTCCTCGGAATATTTCTATTCCATTCCATTTGGACGAAATAAATTAAATAGCCGAACAACGTGGACGTCTTAGAGGGCGTCTTTTATACTGTGATATTCATTGTGCAGTTCTGACTCTTGCCGCTAGATTCGCTGCAGTCTAGTTTCAATATACACGTCGTGAATACTCAAGTTTAAGCTGTCGCGTTACCCACTTCCACGATTTGGCAACACTGTTCTTTGTATACGACCACTGTGAGGCTGCTCACTTGATGAATGATTCGTGTAGATTACTTGTTTTGTAAGCGTATTAGAATAATAGTACTTGGAATCGGCGAATAAGCCTGACAGCGGGAGGCGGGAAGTCTTTCCTTTAATCTAACACAAACAACATGTTTCCTCTTCCTACATACGAAATGTAAATATTGCTCATCCCGTGATCCACTTTCATTAGTTTTAATATTAGTGAATTTAACCCTCCATCTGGCAGTTGATTTTTCTATACCGGCAGGTACTTTTTTACTACTCGTGTACAGTGCCATTTAAATATTTATAGATTCCAATCCATTTGAGTAAAGTATAAACTATTATACATTTTCTTGTTCAGAAAACCACAGAAAACATTTCAGTGTAGTTGAATTTTCTACTTCACCACATACGTTACAAATGGAAAAAAAATACTTTGGTAAATAAAATAGTTTTTTAAAACATTAAAAATGTGTAGTTAAAATATTTGTAAATGGCCGCCATTTTCCAATAGGGTGCTAAAATTTTGAATTTCTTATGACACGCCCTGTATGTTATGATGATTTTGGATTCTACAAGTTATTTTAAGACTTTTTTGTTCTTTGTGTTTTTTTCATACGTCTAACCGTTCAAAAGTTAGAGGGGTATCAAATTTTAAAAACACCCTAACTAAGCGGAAGATATTTTTGTATGGAAAGTTTTGATTTAATGAAAACGCCAACACTAAGAACAAAAAAGTCTTAAAATAACTTGTAGAATCCAAATTCATTGTAAAATACTGGGTGTTCCATAAGAAATTTGAAAGTTGAGCGCCATATTAGAAAATGATGGTAATTCACAAATATTTAACAAGTTTCCCCTTTTAAAGTTTGATTCAAGTATTATAGCAATCTTACATCAATAGCATGTAAGATCAATGCTCGTGTTGTCTTGGAGAAGCCAGGAAAAAATTTGCCTGTGATGAAAGTCGTTAGGCAGGGCACTATCTTTTAATGAAATACTAGAAAAAGTTTTCAGTAAGTTAGATTGGCATAAATTTGGAATGGAAATGAAGTAATAACTATATCTAATATAAGATTTGCTAAAGATGTCGTTCTTTTTGCAAAATCGCCCACAGAAGTGGAGAATATTTTATAGGACTTGGACCGAGAGGGTAGCCGAGCCGGCTAGTGATAAATACAGAAGAAACGGTACTTCTAAGCAACGGGAAGCAAGAAGATCTCTTCATATCCAAGATTGAAAATTTAAACATCTCCTCAAAAACCAGTCCATTTATGACGAATTTGCTTAAAAAAAAGTATAAGGTTCCAGCAAATGTTTACATCATACGAACAGTTTAACGGATTTTTATATTAAAACGGGTTTGGATTCACAATGCGATTGTCAACAATATACCATAATTTCATGTATGTATCATTATTTTTGGATTTGTAGTTACCGTTTGAAAATAAAACAAATTTTGGTTTGATTTCTTGCCGTAAAACATTGTTTATTGCTAATAACAATTGAGTATTATTAATGTTATGATCGTTCTGAATTTTAATATGTTCTTTATACCGACATATTATAAGATGAATGTATCTACTTATATAAAGTTAGACGGTAACACTGATTCACTGACATTAATTATGAGGCACTTCCCGTAATCGTACCCCCCTCAAACTTATACTTGAATTAAAGCTCTCGACGAGAAACTTTCGGGAATATTGCCAGAATTTAACAATTTTCAATTTTAGAAGCACCTTTTGGGCGGGAAAGATTTTTTAGATTTTTTCAATTGTTTCATTTTTTCACTTTGAGCGCATTTTGTAAGAAAGCGGTAAGAGATAACAAACAATGTTAAATACAAAAGTTGTAGAAAATGTCACTTCAAACTTGAGATTTTCCGTCATATTCAAGATCTAATCATCCATTTAGCCACTATTCATCTGAGAAGGGAGGCTCCGCCAAACGTCTTTAAAGCTAGACGGGTTCACTGATTCACTGACATAAATTATGAGGCACGTCCTGTAATTCGACGAGAAACTACCAGAAAAATTGCTAAAAGTTAACATTTTTAATTTTTAAAGCACCTTTTGTTTTTGAGATAGCAAACATTGTTAAAATAGTACACAAGTTGTAGAAAATTTGATTTCAAACAAGAAATTTTCCGTCAGATTCAAGATCCAATCATCCGTTTAGCCGCTATTCACCCAAGAAGGAGCTCCGGCACACAATCCTTCAAATTTCCCATGTTAATCTTATGGAGCTAATGTTTAATGAGTTTGAGTCAGCTGCCAAATAAAACAGCTGATTTATGCTTGGTCACCTATGCACAAACGAGCCAAAGATTAACGAGATTCTTTAGCGAATTTTCCAACTGCGAGCGAAGCGAAGCGCCATCTGAGGTCAAAGGCCGAGGCGGGGTTGGGACGCGAAGCGTCCAGGAACAGAGCCCCTAGTATAATATAAACTTGATCGATTAGATAATAATAATTAGATGGTTTTTGAAAAAAAACTGTATCGAAAAGCTCAAAAAACGTTACACTATGTAAGATAAAAGCTTGTATCTTAAGAACGGGTTGTCGGATCTTAAATAAATATTAAAACGTATTTAAAATCAGGACGAAATTCCCTACAGAGTATCAGATTTTTTTAATTCCTATGCAAATTTAATTGATCAGTGCACGTTCTATAATAATATTAATCTGAAAATAGTTCTTTAGTAGACGGTTAAAAAAAAATATTTATTATGAGTTCAATCTTGTTTAAATTGTACACAATCGTTGTATATTTCTATATAAACAACGTATTAAAATTTCAAAACGATCGGATTATACATACTCGAGCTATTAACACATAAAGATCTCGTCTAGCAGTATTGATTCAAAATATTTACAAGGTTTCAGTAGAATACTTATATTTTACGAACCATTAAACGGGTTTTAAATATCAAAATAGATTTGGATTCATAATAACATTGTCAACAATAAACTATAATTTCATATTTGCATTATCATTTTTGAATGTGTAGTTACTGTTTGAAAATAGAAAAAAATCCATTTGGTTGGTTGTCGTAAAACATATTTATGTGTTAATAATTCGAGTAGTTATTATCCGATAGTTTAGAAATTTCTATGCGTTGTTTATATAGTAATATACGACGACTGAGTAAAATTTTAACGAGAATGAATAAACATAATGGATCTATGAAACGACCGTCCACTGAAGAACTATTTTCAGATTAATATTTACGATTTAACGTGCATTGACCAAGTAAATTTTCATACGAATTAATATGAATCAGATAGTTTACAGAGAATTTCGTCCTTAATTTTAAAAAGTTTTTATATTTAAGATCCAACTAACGGTTCGCATGATACAAAAGATTGTATCTAAAAAGATATAACGATTATCGTTCTAATTTGCCATAAACTTAGCACTAATCGTTAAATAATCTGAACATTTTTATAGGACCCTCATTTTTTAATATTATACTTATAGACATGTTGTTTGTATGTAGTATACGTTACATTAAAATCATTTGAATATTTTTAAAGAAATTATATTTTTACCGGAGACACAGCATTAACTCTTTCTCTAATTTTCCGTAAACTTTATGCGTAACTTTTTATAATAGGCCTAATTGTTAAATGGTCTAAAAACTGGTATAGGAATTTCATTTTTTTTATTCTATATTTACAGACATGTTGTTTATATGTAATATATATTTTATTAAAATCAGTAAAATATTTTAAAAGAAATTATTTAAGACAGCATTACTCTTGTCCTAATTTAGCGTAAACTTAATGCGATTTTTGTCGATAACTCAGTTATCCTTTGACCTACTGAAACTACAAAAAAAGCATTTTGTCTGTCGTTAAAAAAGGAAAATATTTTGTCTCTTGTACATTTTTTGTAAACTTAACGGTTTTCAAGATATTCCACGTTAATAATTTGTAACGGCCGCTATTTTGAAAATTATACAAATAAATTCTTTGTGTTTGGTACACTTGTTAATCGTAACATATAAAATGCTTATTCCAAATTTGAACTCGATATATCTATTTCCAGAGTTAACAATGAGTTTTTGTAAAAAAACAAAATGGCGGATTACGGCTAAACTAAGCCGAAATGGAAAAATTTTTTACTACATTTTCAACTTATTTTTGCATGTAGAATCTGAGTATGCATAGCCAGCCCAACCTTTTTGTAACACCCTGTTTATACAGTACTTCATTTATCCTTGTGTTAAACTTCATATAAATTTAATAAATTATTTACAAGAAAAATACATTTAACCGACAACGCGCTGGCCACTAAATGACTAATTAAGGTTTATTCATACATGGCTAATTAATAGGCCTAGAGTTGTACAAATAAAATGATTACATTTTTTATCGTATCTAGTTGAAAGATGCGTATCAACGCAAGGAGGTCACCATTGGGATCTTGGAAAGTATTAATTTTACAGCAAACTTTAAATGAGGAAACTTCCTTGTTTTTTGATAAATTAAAAAATTTGTAGGGCTAATTAAAATATTTGTAAATGTAAACTTTTTTCCAATATGGTGGTCAACTTTGACATTTCTCATGGAAGCCAATATTTTATAACGGATTTAGGGTTTACATGCAATTTTAAGACTTTTTTCTTCTTGATGTTTTTTTATCAACTTAATTTTAGCCACTAGGAGAGCTAAAACTTTCAGAAACTCTGATTTGAACAATTATTAAAGAGGCATGTACAGTATTACCATTTGCAAACAATAAAATTTAGCTCAAAGTGCAATATTTTTACAGTGGAATGTTAAAAAGCTGTTGGAATTTCACAAATACTTTATTTTATAAATAAAAAACTGACTTATATTACTGTTAAACGTTGATAAATAGCTTTCATGAAAACTGTACTATTTTTACAGATTTCTGCTCCTAAATCGTAAAGCCTACATAGTATTGTAAGAAACTTCTTTGTATGGTGGCAACAAAATTTTTTGGGACACAAAAAGGCAGTAAAGATGACTTAATTAATTATGACTTAAAGCAGGTTTTCAAAGTGTCCTCCATCTTCATAAATTCATGGAAGCGCCCTCCTGTGCAAGTTGTTTACGGCTCGTGCTAACGTGTTAATTAAACAAAATGTCCATCACTTTGTGGAACATTTCTTCCACCGAAGCAAACTTACCTATCGGTGTACAGTTCGTCCTTCTAGTGTCCTCAGAGAAAGAAATATAATGGGGTTAGGTCCGGGGACCTGGCTGGCCAAGCTACATTTCCGTTTGTGGCTATCACTTTATCTGGGAAGTGACTATTCAGAAGTCGGCGGCTGCGTAAGCGATGTGTTCCGGAGCTTCGTCTTGTTGGAACATAAGTTGCATTCTCACATTCAGCGGCAAATCATCAATAGCGGCAAACAAAACTTCCTCTGATAACTGAATCTAAGCTGGCTGTTTTAAGAGTCGCATGGTACAAATGGACAGCCGAGACACGATTACCCTATATAGCGCACCAGCAGTTTATAGGAAATCTAACTTGATGATGAAGCTCTCTTACAACCAGAATGTTTTCTGTTGACCAGTAATGGTTGTTTTTACGGTTAAACTTGCCATTATTCAAAAAAGTGGTCTCATTTGTCCAAATAATGCTATTTAAGAAACTAGGGTTGTTAGTAAACTCTTCAATCAGCCAAGCGCAAAATGTACGCCTCCTTCCTTCATCTCCAGGCATTAAACCTTGAACGAGCGTAAACTTGTAAGGGTGGTTTCTGTGCTTACGAAGTTCCGAATGACAAATGGTACAGACGTGCTACTTTTTTGATTGAGGCCTTGGGGTGCACCACAAAATATGCTAAGATATCTGCCTCGACATCTTCGGTCAAAACTCATGGTCTTTTGTTAACAAAAGACCCATTCAATCTTAGATTTCCAACCAGTCTTGTGAACATCTTACGGTTAGGTGCTGCCCCTATCCGGGTATATTTCAGCTTAGCGGTTTGCTGCCAAGGAAGTGTTCTTTCCACAAAAACTTCCAACTTGTCCACTTTTTCAATGTTAGTAAACTCCATATTTACAACATACAAAAAAGCGAAACAAAGAGCAGGCTTCACCATAACTCATTTTTTCAAAGAAACAACTACACAAAAATATTTCAAGTAAACATAAACTACAATGAAACAAAACTAATATAAATTTGTTATTCAAAACTACAACAAACGCTGGTTAATATACTACGGTAATGCCGGTAACAAAGCAATTACTAGGAAACGAGGTAAACACAAAAGTGAAAATTTGCAACAATGAACCAGCTGGTTGCCTAGCAATACAATCATGTGTTACTGTTTTATACTGTAGCGAGCTGTACTTGCACTTACACAATATACAGTGGTTGCGTTAGCGATTTTTAAAATAATTTAAGTGTGTTTTTTGTATAAAATAAAGTATTTGTGAAATTGCAACAGCTTTTTAACATTCCGTTGTAAAAAATATTGAACTTTGAGTTAACTTGTATTGTTTGCAAATGGTAAAACATGCCCCTTTAATAAAATTGTTCCCATAAGAAATTTCAAAGTTGGTCGCCATATTGGAAAATGGCGGACTTTTACAAATATTTTAACTACATATTTTTTAATTTCTCAAAAAACAAAGGAAAGATTACCTATTTAAAGTTTGCTGTAAAATTAATACTTTCTGATATCTCAATGAGCCTCTTTGAGTTGATCACCCTGCATATATTTAATTTATACATGTGTTAATTTCAAATAATAATCGTTGATTAAGTTACAAGAATAATGTATTTAACCGACACCACACATAACCAAACATAACCGAAGGACTGTTATTTCAATTTTTACCAATAAAATAATTAAATTTAATAGTGGAAGTCTCATTTGTTCACAGAATGTGTATACATCAGGATGTGTTTTTTCAATAGGCTACCATTGGTATTTTGTAAACTAATATCTATCAACAAATTGTAAATGGGGAACCTGTCCTTGTTTTTTGAGAAACGAAAAATATGTTGTTAAAATATTTGTATAATGGCCACCATTTTCCAAGACGGTCAACTTTCGAATTTCTTATGGGACACCCTGTATTTATTGATAATTTTGGATTCTACAAGTTATTTTAAGACTTTTTTGTCCTTTGTGTTTTTTGATACGACTAACAGTTTAAAAGTTAATAGGGTATAAACTTTTAAAAACGCTGTAACTGAGCAGAAGATATTTTTGTATGGAAATGTTTTAAACCAACGAAACAATCTTAATACTAATAAAGCATTGTTCAGACAAACAAATTACTTTTAAAATTCAACAAATATGGTTTTTGTTCATTTTTTTTAAATTATATAATACAAAGGAATTAAAATGGAAATACTTCACATTTGTCTGTCACTTGTGAAACATTAAGTTGATAACAGATGTTCAGGTTCTAACTGTACTCTAACTTTTAAACGGTTAGTAGTATCAAAAAATCACCAAGAAATATCAGGTGGCGGTCACCAGAAATATTGGAAAATGGCGGTCATTTATACAAATATTTGAAGTAATATTTTTTCATTTCTCAAAAAACAAGGAAAGGTTTCCTATTTAAAGTTAGCTGTCAGATTTATAGTTTACAAGATTTTTTATTATTTGTATAAGCTACATTTTTATTCTTTTGTATTTTTTCGTAAACCCAACCGTTTATGGGATGCAGACTCTCAAAGATTTTTTATTTAATGTGATTTTTTTAAGTGGGCCACCATTGGTATTCCAAAATAGGAGTTTAAAATAAGTTGGCCGAAGTATAATTAGAAAGTATCATTATAAGTAGGCCTATTATTAGAAAAATTAGCCGAAGAATATTTGCTAAGACGTTTGATTCAGTCCGGCAGAAGAATTTTTTTTGAAATCTTAGATGAACAAGGTGTAAGTAAAAACAAAATTCAAGTATTAAAGCATTGGGTACACCAATAGAATAGCTCTTGTTTTCTTTGAGAAGCCAGGAAAATATTTCCTTGTGACGAAAGGCGTTAAGCAGGGTGATCCACTCTCACCTGATCATTTTAATGCGATACTAGATAAATATTTCAGTAAAATAGACTGGCATAATTTAGGAATTAAAATGAATATAATATATATATTATAAGATTTGCACATGAACTCGTTCTTTTTGCAAAATTACCCACATAACTAAATAATATGTTAGAGGACTTGGACCGAGAGGGTACTAGTGATAAATAAAGAAAAAAACGGTACTCCAAAGCAACGGAAAACAAGAAGATCTATTCCTAGTAAAATAAAGTTAATGTGGGTAGCAGAAGCAACATATCTGAAACCAATAATTTCTTTTCATAATGGTTGCAGTAAGGAAATTAATAGAAACATTACTTTGGCTTGGAAGAAGTACTGGTCTATGAAATTCATTTTTAAAAGCAACACGGGGCAAGGCCTTAGACTCTAGCAGTCTAGCATTTAATACATTTAAAATTCCTTGTGTGACGTATGGAACACAAACGTGGTCTCAACAAAATAACTCAAACCATTTTCGAGATATCCACGATTGAAAATTTAAAAACCACTCAAAAACGAGGCCATTTTTGACGATAATGCTGAATTTGCTTCAAAAAAAGTACAAGGTTCCGGCAGATCATTTATATTTTACGAACTGTTTGACGGATTTTTAAAAGTGAAACAAATTTGAATTCACAATGAAGTTGTCAACAATATACAATAATTTCATATCTTCTTATATTCTAAAAAACGTTTTCAAAACTATTGACAGCGAGCCTGACCGTTCTACTGGACCGATTTACATGCGGGTTGTACCAAAACAAAGGTTAGCGGTCCTATATGTGCAGGTAATATTTGTATTTGGGCCGCTGCGGCGGGATCAAGTTATTTAACTTGGTTGTCGAGAGGTTGAGGAGGTGAGCGTCACAAGGGACGTGACACTCATTCCCTTGCCCTCAGGGGTGTATCTGCACTCAAGACCGTTGGAGTTGGCTCACTCGACTGAAGAGTTGGGATTATGCAATGAAGAGTTGCATCCTGCACGAGGTGACCCTGCGCTGGACTAAGGTCTAGGCTGAATTCAACGGATCTAAGGGAGTAAATCCTGAAATAAAATCCCCAATTCGAAGGTTTTTCACCCGTGCTGATAGGATGAATAGTACCAGGGTAATGGTGCATTAAACGGGATACCTGAGATACCAGGCGACCTCTCAGGGAAACTTAGCCTTACCGTGCATGCGGGCTCTGTGCGGCGGACCTCTTTACTACCCTGCTCTACTCGTGGGAATCATATGGACCCAAAACAAAAAACAAAAAAACAAAACACGGCAGAGAACCAGCCAACAACTGGAAACTCAGCCGGTCACTCAGGACAGGTAGCGGCCTCAGAGCATGCTCACCTTGTCCAAAACACAGAAGCACCCGAATCTGCTTCTTTTGTCGATAAACGAGAACCAGCCATCGAGCAGGGTTCTAGATCTGTCGACATGGAAGTAGATCCTAGTAAGGGGGAGGTTGAGTCGGGCTCTGAGCTGGACGAAGACCTCCTCCTGAAAAATCCTGACACCCCAGGTTTCTCAGGTGAGCTGACGGACGCTACCAAGCAGTTGGTCTCGCTCAGGGTGGAACAGAGGCGTCCTAGGATGTCCAAATCAGATAGGAGGCGTGCTCTCAAGGCCAAATACGGCAGGGAGTATGACCCCAAAAAATTTGATAAGCGTAAGAACAAAGGTGCTGCCTCGACAGCTGCCAATGTTCCCGCACTCATGGAAGGGGGTCAGAAGCGCGGCAGAACCGATGCTCCAACTCCCCCTTCCACTGAAACACAGAGGAAGCGAACTAAACAATCTGGTGAGCACGGTGCATCGACATCGGCGCAACCTGGATCATCGTTTAAGGAAGCTCTCTCCTCCATCAAAATGGCAGTTGTGCCCAAATGTTTTCCCGAAGAAAAATTCTCCGAGGAACAGGGCACAACATTAGAAAATGCCATTATGGATAAGTTCGAGTGTCTGGAGGACGGCTCATACCCAGTCTTCTCAGGCTCGTACATGGAGAAAGGAGCACTCATTATCTCGTGCTCCAATTCTCATACCAAACTCTGGTTGACGAAAGTCATTTCCAGTATTAGACCTCTGGGCGAGGATGTTGAGCTTATCGTTGGTGACCGAAAGGATATCCTGCGGGCTACCAAGGTGTTCCTCAGAGCACCTGTCAAGCTGGCAGGGACTCCTCCAGAAAGGATCCGGGATATGCTTGACAAGCAAAACCCGAGCTTCAGGGTCAAAGACTGGAAGACCTTGGCGACAAAGGAGGACCCCAAAGGCCGTACCTTTGTCTTCCTGGTTGACGACTCGTCTCTTGCAGCCATCAAGGCAGCAGGATGCAAGGCGCATTTAGGACTGTGGCAAGTCTCTCTTGTCTTGTTGTCAGGAAGAGACAATGCTGAAAGTCCTGCAGATAAACCTTCACCACAGTAAGGCGGCTTCGGCCTCCTTCTGCCAAACATTCCGGCAAAAACACATCGACCTGGCGCTGATCCAGGAGCCTTGGCTCCATCGAGGTCGGATCGCAGGACTGGGAGATGCCGAAGGTAAGCTTATTTTTTGTAACTCGATTAATAACAACCGAACCTGCATTCTTGCAAGGTCGGGAGTACAATGCTTGCCTTTAATCGATTTTTGTTCCAGAGACACCACTACAGTGATAATCCACTGGCAGAATGGGAAGGACAAACAGGGCCTAATTTTGAGCTCCGCTTACCTGCCATATGATGCCAGTACACCTCCTCCATCTAGAGACCTGGAACTCCTGGTGGAGGCTTCAACTGTCAGAAGGCAGCAGCTTCTGGTGGGGTGCGACGCCAACGAGCATCACCATCTAGGATGGGGCAGCACTGACACCAATACAAGGGGTAAGTCATTACTAGATTTTCTCTTGTCTAATAACTTACAAATTGTTAATGTAGGCGATACACCGACCTTCTCCAATAAAATCAGGAGTGAGGTCATAGACATTACCTTTTGTACAGAAAATACAGCAAATCTGATTAGGGACTGGCACGTATCAACAGAAGCCTCCCTGTCAGATCACAAGTACATAATGTTTCAACTAGAAACACACAACACAAAAGCACTATTCAGGGATCCGAGGGCTACCGACTGGGGGTCCTATTCGGATCAGCTGTCGGCGGTACTCGGCTCCATGACGGGGGCGATTGCAACCTTTCCAGACGTGGACCGAGTAGCCTCCTCACTTCAGGAGGCCATAATGGACTGCTATCTGGATAACTGCCCTCTGCGATCTAAAACTGGTAGATCTAATACCAGATGGTGGTCTCCGGACCTTGGTCGCAGAAGGAAACAATTAAGAAGGCTGTTTAATGCCTCCAAGCGGAGCGGTGATTGGAGGGAGTACCATCTAGCTCTCACATCATACAGCAAAGCTATCAGGCAAGCCAAACTTGATTCCTGGAAGGCATTCACCAACAAAGTGAATAGCCAAAAGGAGGCAGCTAGACTGCAACAAGTAATGGCTTCAAAACCTCATAATCCTGTGGGCACCTTAAGGAAGCTGACAGGAGGTTACACTAAAACAGCGGAAGAGACGCTCAAGGTACTACTTGAAACTCACTTCCCTGGATGCATAAATAGTGACACTGCAGACGGTAGTCGGAGTCAAGCTGGGGATAGTTCTTGGCCGAGGGCATCCCGGGCTGATTGGAAACTGGCCAGAAGCATTGTCACTATTTCTAAACTAAAATGGGCGATAAACAAATTCAGCCCATTTAAATCACCTGGCGGAGACGGAATCTATCCGGCATTATTGCAGGAAGGACCAGACTCCCTGATTCAATGGATCTGCAAGCTATCTAGAGCCAGTGTAGCCTATGGCTACATTCCAAAGGCGTGGAGAGCTATCAGAGTAACATTCATTCCTAAGCGCGGCAGAACAAATTATTCTGATGCCAAAGCTTATCGACCTATCAGCTTATCCTCGTTTCTCTTAAAAACAGTGGAGAGGCTAGTGGAAAGATACTTGAGAAAAGGGGTGCTCTCTGAGGTACCTCTTCATCGAAATCAACACGCCTACCAACCGGGAAAATCCTGCGAAACTGCTCTACACAGTTTGGTGGGCAGAATCGAGGATACCCTGGCAAGGAAGGAAATAGCCCTGTGCGCTTTCTTGGATATAGAAGGCGCATTCGATAATACTTCGTTTGATTCAATAGTGCGGAAACTGCAAGAGCGAGATGTGGACCCGGCCATAACAAGGTGGGTGCACTCCATGCTACGAAGCAGGCGCATACAAAGCTCCCTACTTGGTGAATTGATTGAGGTCACGGCTACAAGAGGGTGTCCACAGGGAGGAGTTCTTTCACCTCTGCTGTGGAGCTTGGTGGTTGATGGTCTCATTACAGAAATTAGCCAGTCAGGAACATACATCCAAGGCTATGCAGATGACATAGCAATCTTGGTTATTGGTAAAAATGATGACACTGTCTCAGATATCATAAACAGAAATCTGAGATGTGTTAAAACATGGTGTACAAGGGAAGGCCTCAACGTCAATCCCAACAAAACCACTATAGTTCCCTTTACAAGGAAAAGGAACTTAACAGCCCTGGAGAGGATATCCATGGACAACATCCGGTTGAATATTTCCGCATCAGTAAAGTATCTTGGAGTAATTCTTGATCAAAAGCTGACATGGAATGCACACCTGGACAATCTGATTCTTAAGGCAAAATGGGCGCTACTGGCAACCAGACGCTTTATTGGAACTACCTGGGGTCTCAAACCTCATATGGCTCTTTAGCTGTATGAATCTGTGATTAGACCCCAAATTACATATGGAGCGGTGGTTTGGTGGAAGAAATCATGCCAAACTGCTGCTGGTATCAAGCTAACTGGTCTACAACGACTTGCATGCTTATGTATAACTGGAGCTTTCAGAAGTAGCCCTACAGCAGCTTTGGAGGTGCTCCTTGGACTTCCGCCCCTAGACATTCACATAATGTCGGAGGCAAGGAAGTCGGCATACAGACTAATAAGTGTGAACGAATGGCGGAGGGGCATGCCAGGAGCAGGACATTCCGA
>JAGFPH010002166.1:0-12364 GCA_018207615.1 Philaenus spumarius
ATAATATAGAATTACTCTTCATGTTATTCATAATAATTGTTTTGTTATTCTCGTCTGTTCTGAATAAATGAATTTTGAAAGTTTTGTTTTTAATTCCTCCCTTACATTTTATTGAAATTTGTCGTGCTAGGAATTTGCACCAAATTAATAATTAGTTTTGTGTTTTACGTACTAGCAAAATCTTGATTATATGAGTACAAAAGTAGTTGTATCAAACGTGAAAAACTAAAACGATGAAGGTAGAGTTCGTCTTTTTTCAGAAAATGATAATGAAGAATTTTACAACTCAATCCAGTAATCTGTATAAGAGAACTAAAAATTTGCATCCTACAATACGTGTATTACCAAGACGATCATCAACAATCAATTGGAAAAACCAAAAAAAACTAGTACAGTAGGACCCCGCTAACTCGACACTATGTGGACTATGAGGGGTCAAGTTTCGGGGTTGTTGTGTTATGCAGAGTGCGAGGATTAATGTATGGGTTTCAATAAACACGCACTTATTTCATACAAAAACTGTAAATTTAAATGTTTTCCATAACAGTATTACTATATCCTACATACGTATTTACGTATAGCTTATCTATGAAATGATTATATGAATTGCACACAGTAAAGTCCAGCAGGGCATAGTGAACTACTTTTTAAAAATCTACAGTAGCGTTCGACGGAGCATTTGTTTAGTTATTCTATCCTATTTATTTTACACTTCACTGCTTTTCTCTCCTACAGAGATTCCCTGCACATTGTTTTCAAACACCACGATTGAATCCCTGATTTCTTGATCCTCCATCCGAGCATTGTAGATTGCCCTACGGTTTAATAAAATCTTATGTTATTCATATTTTTACCTCTTTCTAGCTTTTTCAAAGCACGAAACTACATCTCCATTGAAACCAACACTAGCTTCCCCTTTATAGGACATTTTTCTACTCACAAAAAGTAACTAAACAACTTCAAAACGCAACCGGTCACTGTCAGTGCAAATATAAAACTGGCCAATCAAAATGGTAGTGAGAAGATAAGAATATGTCAGGGAGGCCTCAAAGCTATGTAAACTAAATAGGGCACTGGCCTCTTGAAACAATATGTGTGACAGGATCCTCGGCCGAGATCACATGCAACTAGTCAATGCCTCGGTCCAGTTACACATACTGTCGAGTCAGCGGGGTTTTACTATAAATAAAATTAATGCTATTTTTTAAATTCTAATAATTTTTCCAGCAAGGATTAATTTAATTACAGGTGAAAATCGAGGTCTTGGTCCATGTTTTTCCCTTGTAACTTAGTTACAAAATTAAGTTTTAAATATGAGTTTAATCAAAATTGAACCCATTTAAAATTTTCTTTAGTGGTAGCTCTTTTTAGAAGTCATCACATTCGATCTATCTTCCTGGTTATTCTTTGTTGTTCGTTGCATCATCACAGAGCCAAGACACACACAGCACATGGTTTAACCCGTCATTAGTCGAATGGATTTTATAACCCCATTCGTCGCACATGGTCTTATTGACATGGTTTTAGATAACATGGTTTTAAAAATAAAATAATAGAAGAAATATGTTTGACTTAATGATTTTTGGTTTATATTTAACTTATTTGCATTTTGTATAAAATAATACACAAATCCATAGTTGTTATAAACATCAAAATTAAAATATAATTTCAAAAAGATAGACTGTTTACTTATAAATACTCAACACCAAAAATTAAAACTTTTAAAACACAATATTTGTAAGTTTAACGTGTTGAAATTATTCACAGGTATTTAGAATAAAAGAATTATAAAACAAAAACAAGTATAAATAGTTATAAAAATACAAATGTATAAAATTGGTAAACAAACGAATAAAAAACTAAGACATTTTTAAATTATGTTGGTAATTAACGACTTTAAACTTACTGTAATATTGTAATGGTAGAATGCATATTTCTTATCAAAAAATATATATAATTATTACTTTTACTAACTTATACACAATAACACACATCTTTCGTTCTTTTGTCAGGTTAGTCACTATCACTCTCTTCATTTCCGAGGCGAGCACATTCGTCACATGAAGGCGTAGTGTGTTCTCTACAGATGAATTTATGACATGTCACACATCGCATCATTGTTCGACAGCTTTTTTTTTGTACCCACATGGATCGCAACATCCAGGACTCTTACTAAAAAACTAAAGCGTCTTTGATTCATTACGCACCTAAACATGTCAACCCAGTACCCTCTTAGCTCCACAAATCACTTATGTTTTGATGAGAAGATTTCATGATGCAAGAAAAAATAAGCAAACCCAATAGGGCCTTTAGTTCGACAACTATTGTAGGTAAGACATCCCGTTCCCTACCATATTGATCGTTGACCTTGTCTATCCACTTGTTAGTGTATTGCACGTTCTTTTCAATTTCTGGGTCAGGTAGAAAAAGTGATAACCTTCCAACAGGGACCTAACATTATGGGCTTCTCCTTTTGGCCCTGGGAGCTGCAAGACAATATTATGGGCCCGAGCACGACCCCATCTAGTAGGGTTGATATCTTTCAGATCTTTGTACCATTCAGTAACTCAATCATTACCTAAATATCGTTTACCGTCATCCGTGTACTCTTTTTCTGATGGACGTGCCTTTCCACTACCTCGACCACCTGCTCCACCATGATGTCTGCCTATATGTGCTCCCCGACTACCTCCACTTACTGATGTTCTTAAAATATGATGAACTGCAACTCCCTCTCGTACCTCCGTTGCTGCTATCTCAGGTTCTAGTGATGTTGCCTCTTCTTCTCGTTCAAATGTTACACTGTTTTCGATTTCAGTCGCAGCATCTGCCAAATATTCACTTCTGATGTACCAGATTCTGTCACTGTTATGGTTACTTCCACTTACGCATTCCATATTTCATCCTCTTCATCCCTTATAAGAACGTCATCTTCATCTGTATGAAACAATTGTCTACGAACCGCTATCACTTCCTCTCGAAGAGATTCATTTTGTTCTCTTTCTTCCCTCTCAGTACTATATAAGAATCTTCTAATTCGTTCTTCTTCGTCATTCATTTCTGGACTACATTAAGTAACACTCACAACAAATTAAACAAATTAACAAATTAAAGATGACAAAAACACTAATTATAGAACAAACAAAACTATTGTACACAAGATAGTAATTTTTCTCTTGATACCAAAACTTAAATTATTCAAATAAACTTTACCCAAAGATTAAAATTGTAATTATAAATCATCCAATTACAATCAAAAACAAATAAAACGCAAGTGAAATGAAAATAATTGTAGAAAAAAAGTTAAACAATCGTCTTAGATCAGTCACTATTTGTCGCACACTATCAAAGCGACATTATAAACAAATAACACAGACAGTCGCATATGGTCAAAACGACATTAGAGACTAGTAACACGGACGGTCGCACACTGTCAAAATGACAAGGGCTTTAGCAATCTGTTCACCACAATGCTTCAAGCTTGACTGAAATGCAATCGCCTCACCCGATCTGTACTATAAACAAAGTCCAGAAAGGAGACCGCCATTTCTTCAGAACTCAACTCTCAACAAACAAAAATGGCGTGAAACTGGCAAAAAGACATGCGTGCGACCGACGGCGGGTTAAGCACATTACACACAGTAAGTCTTAAAGTATCTTGTTCACATACTTAATTATTCTCATTTAAAAATATTCATCTCTAAGTGTATTCTAATTTTATCTCAATTAATGTTTTAAAAGCCATCATTGTTTGAGGATGTAGACTGTAATTAATTATTAACAACTGCAACCAGTAGCGGCTGGTGAATTATTAGCTTGGGGGTTCGAACCTATGGGGAAAACTTGTTTGGTACCAAAAGTAAAAATTGCCACTTTTAGGCCTTTTTCACTACAATTTGGCTGTTTTGAGACATCACTGAAGAGCTTGTAATGAAGTGATGGGCGGATTATGAGATTCGTTCAGTGTGAACGGATCCCAGAGGGGTTGTGAATCTTTTTGTTGGAAATAAATGTTTTTCTTTTTAATCTTGATTATTTGATGACCTTGATCACCTACTGAGCCAGATTAAATAAGTTACAAATATTTTATTAACTTCCAACTTTTGCTTATAAGAAATGACAACAGAAACTTAAAATTTAATAGAAAAACTAAGAACAACATAATGCAGAGAAGTAGGGTGTACTGTGCATAAAGAAAAAAAGAAGATTGGTTCATAACCCAAAAGGAAATATAGAAGACTGATACGAGAAGGCGAAACAAAACTGATTCGGTCATTTCAATCATTGTTTGTTTGTCGTTCCTTTGGATCTTGGTCTTTCGGACTTATTTCAGTCTTTCGGATCAGTAGGATACCAGGTCATATCACAATCAAACGAATCTAGTATATTCTTTTATCTTTATTACGTTTATTTTTTTTACAATAACAATTTGCAATTTACGAAGGTGTGTTGTAGCATTACAACATTATTGTTTCAGAATTAACAGTATTTTAATAATTTATAAAGTCACATCAAACACCAAAATAAAAAAAACTACGCACAGACCTATTCCTAGAGTTGTTGTCTGCATAAATGACTAATAATAAGTTTTTTGATCTGACTTTTGGTTTAAGAAGTTTTTTTTTCTCCCAAAAGTTTGGTTGTTTTTAATCTACTGTATGTCCTTTAAATTTAATTATTACTATTATTTTCTGAAATATGTAATCAAAATATTTTCCCACGATATTTTTGAAGCTTTAAAATATGCAAAATTAATATAATGAATTTTCCAAAATACTTGAAGTCCTTAGTCCCAAGAGCCGCTGTGGTGAACCACTGATGGTTGGTTTAGCAGTGGTGAATAGAGATTAAATTCAAAGTGAAGTAATTCATGAATTTTCAGTTATTACCTAGAAATATTAAGATACGTCCAGGATATTGAAGCCTATGTATTTAACCCATAGTAGGATTTCAAGATGTTATAGCATAAAAATGTACAACTTTTAAGGATAAATGTTTTAATATTTATATAGTTTAATGACTTAAAAATATGTGCTTATTATTTAAATACATTCTACAGCAATTATTTGATGACCACTTAAAGTAAAATTAAGTGATGTATTGTACAAAAAATCCAAATATTGCTGTCTTTGCTAAAATAAAAATTACTTTCTCATTAAAATTTTTCTAACACTAAAATGCTAGATTTAGCAAAACAGTTTTCAAAATGTACAAGTATTTGTTTATACAAGTTCATCTTTAACTTAGTAAAGACATATTAATTTTCTAAACAGGTTTCGAAGGCTTACTAATTCTTAGTTCTCTGTAGTAGCTATAAACAACAAAGAAGAAGTAGATGGTTATTGCTGAAACAAACAAGGAAATTATTTTAATTTAAAATTGTGTTTCAATTTAAACTATAAATATACTTTAACATGCTTCAATTAACTTATTTTGATTGTTCTTTTTTCATTTGTAATATTTGACAAAATATAAATATCTGAGGTAGAAATTATTTCGTTTAAATTATTTAATAAGAAGTTTGTGCTAGAATGTGTTTGAAAATGTGTAGAATAGTTAGAGAAACACTAAAAGTACATAAAATATAAGACATAAAATATTTTTGGGTGTACCAGAAATTTTATTTTGATATTACAACTCTAAACAAAACTATCTCCAAAAAATTATCAGAAATCTTTTTTGTATTTTATTGGGATTGTTTTAAACTTATTTAGTTTTGCATTAATTAAATGGTCTTTTGCACCTTTACCATATTAGATGATGTTTCTTTTAGGCCACTACCGGTATTGAACTAACCTAATTTTCTCTGTTATCTAGTACTGATAACTTATCATTTTTTACTAATTTAAAAAATACGTGATTGTGAATGATTTATTTAATTTGCTAACTTTTTGTTTTCAAACATCTGGTGCTAACTACACATGATGTTTTTGTTATAGACATTTTTTTCTTAAAGTTTTCTGTTATTAACTTTCCGAGATTGTTGTCCAGCTTAAGTATTATGAATCTAGCACAATAATACAAAAAGAAACGAATATGTTAATACTTACAAACATGAGAGAATAAACCATAAACTTTAGGGTTAAATATTCCTACAGTCAACTTTCCCAACATAATAGCAAGACTGATGCCATCAATAGGAACTGTTATCAACGCTGTTACTAGCCAAGGCAACAAGTATCCACTTTTCTTCTGAAATCCATTCATTTTGTATTAATTTACCTACAGCAATACATTTTTGTTTCTGATGTTACAATAGCAATGCTTGTGCTCTTGTAACTACTTAGTACCTGGGCGACCGATTATCACTCGGTATTTTTTTTATTGTTTTTTTTTAGGAAAATGTATGTAAATACAAATTGCATACTGAATAAGTATAAATATTTTTCGAACTTAGGTACATATGAACTCTTTATCCTATAATCTAATACGAAATAAAACTACTTCAACAGATGCCTTCTCTACAAAAACCTATCTTAAAGGTTAGAAATGAAAAAAATGGTTTTAAGCTTGAAATCAGCTGATAATGGAAATAATATAGGAAACAGCTGACTACTGTTATTATTATAGTCAATAAACATATGTAATGGTTTTAAACTCCATAAGCCCAATGTTAAAAATTTTTTAAATGAGTTGTTTAGAAAAGTACGAGTTTTCCTGAGGTACCTAGCGGTTTTCACCAATCGATTTTTTAGACCCAAAAGCCCCTAATCCCAAACTTTCAGCAAAATCCTTGCGCTGGATCTTGAGATTGCTCGTACAATCAAACAGAGATTGCTCGTATTAGAGAATAGGATTATCATATTATACACAGATTACACATAATAAATGTGTTAGAAAATAAATTGTAAAACAATAACAATTTTTAAACATTTGCAAATTGAGGCCTTCACTACATTAATGATGAACATTTTTAAAGAGCCCTATCTGGAAATAAGTGAAGACTCCTGTAGTAGGATTTACGGAATAAGTTTTTGTTCTAAAAGCACTTACATTCTAGATTTCTAATTTATTATCTATTTTGTTCAAATAAGCCATACAATGAAGTGAAGAACTTACTTCCTGGACTGTGAATTGGGTATAAAAATATAACTCTTGTTTTTTATCTCATTGTGCCATATACATAAGAAACCAACAAAGAAATACTTGACCCAAAACATTTGGGGAGCTAATACAAATATAAAAGTAATGTTAATAACTTAAGTTGGAATCGGATAGGATTTTGTTTTATAGTGCCGTAGATGGTTTTAATTTAAACATTTCCTTGGATTCTTTTGAGTTCCACAAAACAATATATTGTAATTTAATTAGTGAATAAAAAATATAACTATAATAAAAAATGATTTTTGTTTTTGAATCAATAATATGTATATATATATATATATTTTGTTGTTGTTGTTTATTTGTATAAAATTAAGCTTTAGTTGATTTCTTAGTTAGTAATTTGTCATATTATGACTATTAATGTTTACACCTAAACATACATTATCTTTCAAGTAATATTTTTTTAATAAATGTCAGTTTTTTACTAAAATGTATAGGCTACCATAAGAATAATCACGGATCCTTGGGAAAACTACACTTTAAAAAGCTACCGTACCAATTTGTTAAGAACAACCTTTATTTATACCCAGATGATCAGTTTTTCAGCTTTGCTTACAAAAGTAAGACAAACCGAATCAAAGTTATTTGTGAAATGAATTAGGAATAAGTTGAAACTTATTATTTACAGTTTATATAAAACAAGTAATCTGCTTGTTTCCTTTTTTTAATTTCCTTCTTTTTCTATCCTTTGCTGTAATAAAAATATTCAAAGTCGAAATAAATCAATATGAGAAAAAGAAAAATAATATTAAAATTTAAATATCTGCAATTAGTAGTTGGCATAATTAAAATTATCGTTTCTTCAAAACGAAACCAAATATAACTATAAATACTATAAGTTTAATTTGAATCTCACGAATGATTTACAAAATGTGTTTAGTTTCAATCATTAACAAAAAGAGCATTTACTTACCGTATGAGTGCCAATGATGAGAAGCAAGCTGACAAATGCAATGAGGCTATTAACAACAATAACCAGCATTTGGATTACTGGAAATAAAATATAAAAATTAAGAATTGGATAGGAGAAGATTGTGTAAAATTCCTTTGAATGAAATTAAAAGGTTTTAAGTTCCATTTTTTTAAATATTTATGCTGCTGAATATTTTTACATTTTATAATTACAACTAAAAACATACTGTAATACTCTTGTAAAATCCCCAAAATTACATCATTCAACAAATACCTAATACAATATACCGGGTGTCCCACGAAGAGGTCCCTATTTTTGAATTGATATGACAGACGTATAGAGCGTGCTACAGACTTGAAATTCTACAGTCGTGACTAACACATATGTAAAAGAAATACCCCTGAGTATCAGTTAATTCTGACTGATCCAAACAAAATGGCGGAAAAACAAAAAGACAACAAAATTAGCAATCGTATTTTAAGGGTAAACCTACTTTTATTTAGAATAGGAACAGCTACAGCTGTTTAGACTATTTTAAATCTATCAGCTGACTGCGTGTATCCACAAAAATGAACATATTTGGTAATAAACATTGGCATTTGTTATTAAGTTGCATTGTAAAGTGTCTTATGTACCATGCCGTTTTCAACTGAGCAAAAAGTGAAATGTTGTTCCTGGGCTATTGCCTTTGAAAATGATTATGAAGCAATACGGTGTTTTAGGGAAAGGTATCCAGGTGTAGTTCCACCGTCAAGGAAATCTATTCGTAAG
Source organism: Philaenus spumarius (assembly GCA_018207615.1). Classification (NCBI taxonomy): domain Eukaryota; kingdom Metazoa; phylum Arthropoda; class Insecta; order Hemiptera; family Aphrophoridae; genus Philaenus; species Philaenus spumarius. The sequence continues at coordinate 8,789 of JAGFPH010002166.1, forward strand.
TGGAAGACTATCCTACTAGAATCGGGGTCAATACAAAAAAAATGCCATAGATCCTCCAACATAGAAAATGAAGAAATCGTATGTGCTGCTTTCATGGAATCTCCAAATACGCCTAATTCGGTAAGAAAGGTGGAATCTGCTACAGGGATATCGAAGTCATCTGTCCAAAGGTATGCCAAAAAGAACGAAATCAAACATTATAAAACTCATTTAGTTCACGGACTGCTTGAAGATGATCCTGACGGACGATTGGAATTTTGTTCGAAAATAATTGAAAAGACTGACGTAGATAGCAAATGGCATGAAGGAATCGTGTTTTCAGATGAAACGACATTTTATCGAACAGAAACTGTAAACAGGCATAATTGTCATTACTATAACACAAAAAATCCACATATCTTACAAGAAGTGAAATTAAAATCAACAGGTATAACAGTTTGGGCTGCTGTTACCAAGGATGGTGTTTTGTCGTATGACATAACCCGACAAACAATGACTGGAGAAAGGTATGCATCAGTTTTAAGCAATCACATAGTTCCTCATCTTTCTCAGCCTGAGATGAAAGACGTTTTTTTCCAACAGGATAGAGCTCCTCCGCATTATGCTAATGTGGCCAAAGCAGTTTTGGACCAAAATCTTCCTAACCGTTGGATAGGTCGTGGCAGCAGCTTCGTGGACTGGCTCCCAAGGTCTCCAGACTTGACTGTTTGTGACTTTTTTCTGTGGGGCTTTTTGAAGGAGAAGGTTTACTGTCATAACATTGCAACAGACGATGAACTAATGAGGTTGATCGAAGAGGAACTGTTGTTGATACCTCGAGAGTTGTTCAGCAAAGCGTATGACTGTTTTCTATTTCGTTGTCATCAGTGCATTGCGATCGATGGACATCAGTTTGAATAAGGTTTATGGATCAAATAGATTTAATTTATTTATGAGTTACTTATATCTTTAATTCCCTAACGTTGTTTAGTGCTTAGTAACATCGTTAAAATTCAATAATTATGTTGTAACACTTAAGCAAATAAAACTATTTTAACGAAAATGTACTATTTCTTTGATATGCCGCCATTTTGTCCTAATGTGTCACAAATTAACTGGTATTTAGGTGTATTTCTTTTACATATGTGTATGTTAGGACTGTTGAGTTTCAGGTTTGTAGAGTTTTCGGTGCTTCTAATATATTAATTCAAAAATAGGGACCTCTTCGTGGGACACCCGGTACATAAGAAAGCATGTAATACAGTTTAGTATACTGGTTCATCACAAACGGATGTCCCTTTATTTAAATACAACTCACAATTGATTCTTTTCCATGTTTCTAACATTGTAGAAGAGTGTGGCAGAGTCAGTATACAAACAACTACAGTATCCAAGATAAGATGGCAACTAACCATCAGAAAGTACAGTATATCTTGTACTGTGGTTAACAGATTGCTATTTAGTAATTAAACTGTTCGATGTCAATTTCCAGAACCATTGCTATTAAATAGAAAATAGCTCTGATTGTTTAACTAGTTTAAAGACACTGTAATTAAAAATTCTTTTAGGAGACTACAAGCAGCTGAAGAAACTGTTAATTGTTTAGGTCTGTTATGCATGTCAAACCCATAAAAAATCTACACGCAGCTTAATTTACTGCTTAGGATCCCTAAAAACTACAACTAAAAAACATTCTTCACAAATGGTGATTTATTTAAAATTCAGTTAAACTAAAAATGAAGAACACCTATACCCTTTTTATGTGTTAGGCTATTGATAAAAAAAGTTATTTAAAACAGAAAATATTTTATTTATGAATTAACTTTTCATGAGGGTGGTTGTGTTAACCATCATAAGTGTACGATCTGGGGACTGAACAATCTAATACTGAATTAGAATTACAGATTCACTAAAATTTGTGAATTAATGCACAACATGTTTATCTTTGTAGAGCCCACAATTAGTCTACTGGTAACTTTCACAAAGATATGTTAATTCACTTAGTGCTTCCATAAATTTAAAAAAAAAAACTAAAGAAGTAAAGAATACAAATATAATTTATTAACAGAATAATACTAATACCACAATTTTGCAATCCCCACATTCTCACTGAAACGTTGTTTACATTGCAATTATTTTTACTAGCTGAATGCATGTGCTTCACTACAGTGTTAGAAAATAAAATAAAGAATGGGCTATTTTGTTTGCATTCTGTAAGTTTGAACCCATTGTTGTTACTGAAGGTTTGAGATTAGTAGAATATAGTATTTGGAATATATATATAGGTAGGAGATTTAATGTTTTACTTTTCACCACTTTTTTCTTGTGTTTTGGGAGTTATGTAGATTTTTCAAACACGCTTACATACCTGGTAAAATATCTCACAAAAGGCACATACATACCAAATTTCAAGTTGATATGTGTTTTTTATTTTGGGAGAAATAATATTGTTTTTACTTTTACTAATTTTTGCAGTTATATAGATGGCATTGGCAATCATCAGCAAACACCTATTTTACCCTAGGGAAAACCTTTCAAACTTTACGTCTCTACACATAGTAGTTTCAGACATTTTATGAAATAATAATAATAAATACAAAACAAATATTGTTTACTTTATTGATTATTAATGAGTTTAACAAATTGCATGCATAAACCTATCACCTAAGATACATACATATACCAAATTTCAAGCTTTTAAAAGTTTTGATTTGAGAAAAATAATGTTTTTTTTACTTTTCACAAGTTTTTCACAATTTTTTGTGTCAGAGATTGAATGGCAAAAATCCCAAATTTCAGGACTGCTTGAATTGTGGTTTAGGAGACTTTGTGTTTATTTGGTTCCTTTATACATACGCCTATAGTTTGATGTTGTCTAAAAAGTTTTGTGAAGCAACTGTCATGTGATTTCATCTAATTTAAAAATATACCTATGTAGTATACAAAAGAATATTCATCTCAATTTTTAGTACCGGTATATATAACTTATGTACAATTATTAAAACATAAAGGTGTTGTATAAGTTATTATACTTTTAAATTGTAATTACACCCAAATTTATCAAAACATAAAACACTAACAATAATTTATTTATATCGTAAACTCTGAAATTAATTTTAAAACTGAAGCACCAACCTCAAGTTTTCTACAAATAACTCTACACAAATAAACTGAAAAACATTTATTGATAGAGTTATTCAAGTTCCCTGATGTACAATTCGCTAACAAAGTTACAACAAATTTTGATATACTAAATAAAAAACCTCAGAAATATCTTATTTTTCTTTATGCCTTCAATCTTTTGGCAGAAGTGACTTAGAAACTCTCCTACCAAATGTAAAGTATTGTGACCAATCAATTTAGGCCTGATTTGATCCTCTGGCCACCTCAAAGTTATCATCTAAGACTATTAGACATTTTCATGTGCAGTCATGACAAACTCTTTGTTTACAGTGAAAAATGAAGCAATCTTCAAGATTGAATATTAATAACAATAAATTGTATTTATGTCCACAAGAAATTAAGTTACATGTTATTAATTTCTAGTTTGTATTATAAGGACAAAACTCGGCTAGGATGAAAATAAATTAAACAAAA
>JAGFPH010002166.1:12464-33108 GCA_018207615.1 Philaenus spumarius
GTAATTATTTGTCTCCTTACAAACTTCCCCAGCAATAGTTAGTTTAATTAAATTACAAGTGAAAAAACATGTGCTAAGACCGGGATTCGAATCCAGGAACTTTACCATTCCGTGGTAACGCTGTACAATTAAGAGTAAGAAGTTCCTTTGCAGTAGTAATAGATGAAATAAATAATAGTTCTTTTTATTTTGTAATTATTTGTCTCCTTACAAACTTCCCCAGCAATGGTTAGTTTAACTAAATTACAAGTGAAAAAACATGTACTAAGACCGGGATTCGAATCCAGGAACTTTACCATTCCGTGGTAACGCTGTACAATTAAGAGTAAGAAGTTCCTTTGCAGTAGTAATAGATGAAATAAATAATAGTTCTTTTTATTTTGTAATTATTTGTCTCCTTACAAACTTCCCCAGCAATAGTTTGTTTAATTAAATTACAAGTGAAAAAACATGTACTAAGGCCAGGATTCGAATCCAGGAACTTTACCATTCCGTGGTAACGCGTATTGTTTAGTGCATTTCTTAACTAATAGACTGAATAAGTTACCTTGTATGAAACAACATTAATAACACCATTGTAAGCTGCAAGTAGAACTTTTATTGTTTTCAGTTTGAACATGCATAATATTTATGAAATCGATCCTTAATCTGGAGATGCAACAAACCATACACTTTAACTTGTTTTAATTCAACTAAAGGTTGTGTTTGTGATGGTTGCTCAATATAAAGAGCAATACTCTGGTTTACGAACAAGCAACCCTCTTTGTTTTTTACTTTCTTGATCATTACTGGTTTAAACTTCTATGTTATTTACAAAAATGGGAAAGGAGATGTTGATAGAGGTATTTATTTAAAAAAAATTAAGTACAGTAAAGAAGCATTATGCATTATGCATTTGCAAGAACACTGTTATACACAGACACTTTGAGTAAACCTAAATTGAAGCATTCATCATATGTAAAGATTATCAAAATCATTGAAAACCAAGAAGTTGTGCATTCTGTGACTGGCAAAAAATTAGAAAACCTAATAACAGATGCCATTCTTGTGAATGACATATCAGTAAGTGTTGAGAAAGAAACTTATACAGTTCATCTCATTGTAAATGTTTTGCTTTTTCAAACTGTTTTGTTATTTTACTCTTATTATTATAACACATAATAATTTGTATATTTTAACATGACTTCTCTTTCTGTTTAAAAGCTGTTTTTATATAAAAAAAGGTTTTAATATATATTTTTAATTCTATGTACTGTTTTGTTATTAATTAAAAACTAGTTATTTATGGGCTAGCTTTTAAAAAAATTACTGAAATAATTCAAACTGTTAGTGTTTAGTATTGTTTGGTGTCCAAGTCTAATGATTAACAATTATTATTCAGTAATAAATTACCTTATTTGTTCCGTCATGTGACTTCACTTGTCTTGTCCTTAAGACGCGTTTTGGAGTCGGAACTCCATCTTCAGTTTTATCTCCGTAGAGGTCGTCAAAACTTTAAAACATACAAGATGTGCCTTTATTCGATTTCCGCTCCATCAAAATTTTACGTTTTGTCATATTCTGCCTTACCGACCTTTTGCAACGTTCTACTAGTCTCTTTTTAGCCTTAAGGCAGCACCACTAATCAGACACCAGCTGTTAAAGCAGTCAGTCATGCGCCCTGATCCAGTTTTTGACTCAGCTGTTCAGGCGGTCATGCGCTCTTGAGACAACTTAGACAGGCCTTGCAGTCGGTTGAAACTGTAGCCATTTTTGTTCTTTTTTGTCAACCTGAGAAGCAACGCCTTTGAGTTCGCTTGTAATACCGTTCTTATACTTTGTAAATGTTTTAGTCGTGAGTTTGACTGTGCGTTATTTAACTAAAATGTTTTTTATTAAGACCTATTCAACAAAATCCAGGTATGTTTTAATGTTTTAACTATGTCGCCAAATCTAAAATATCTTAGAGTGTTCAAGGTTATAAAAGCTTAGCTGTAGTCTTTGCCAATCAAGTTAAGTTTATATTCAAGTTTGTCAATAATATTTCAAAAGTATTAAGTGTATTTTAATATTTACTTAATTCAATTTTGGTTCTTTGAATACAACTAGTGTACAACTTGGTACCTAAATAACAACTTAGTGTAACCTGTCTAAATTGAAACTTAAATCTAGGCTAAAACAATTTATGTAATCTTTTGCTTTTACTTTAAAAGTCATAAAGTAGAGCTGTGTAACTCTTTAAACAAATAAGAACATATTAAACTCATCTTTCGAATAATATGTCTGAAATATATTGAGCATATAAGCAATGAGCATTTTGAAAGTTTAACATGTGCTTTCTGAACATGTGGTCACAGTTACAGTTTAACATGACAAATAGTAACAAGTTAACTTTGGTTAAATCTTGAATTAACAATTAACATTTATTCTCAACCCTGCTTGTTAAACACTTGTCAAAAATAATATAAAGGCAAACTCTTTAAGCCTGAAGTCTGTTTACAATGTTTTTGGTTTTAAAAACATGCAGTGTATAACTGGTCCAAGTACAAGATGGAGACTTAGAAATGTTCTGCTTTTAAAACAAAACTTTACCTTCTGACCATCTATGCAACTTCTTACTGTTTAATTTCGGCGACAGTGCCTAGTGTTTGAAATAGCTACAATCAAATTACCAGCTACCTTTTAAAACATAGCTATGAACTATATAACAAAGTTGTACTAAAATCTGCAGTGAACATTCTCATAAACTGTTTTTGAATAGGTTGTGTACATTTTGTTGTCTTTGTTAAAATTATAATATATAATATATGTCTTTTGTAATTTAATTTAAATTGGGAGGTGCGCTATAGCAAATTTTCGGAACTACAATCCTTCAGGGATTTTCAAATCAAAATTCTAATAGTTTTTTTTTTTTATTTATTATAAGAGAGACGTCTCAACAAATCATTAAACGCAATTATTTTTTTTTATTATTTAATTTTATTTAGCACTAAGGTTGGCCAACAAAATAAATGTAACTTATTAATAAATCCATGGTACTATATGTTTAATTTTGTAATTTTGTATAATTAATAAATTTTTGTATAAATTTGTATTTATTATTAATGGGGAGGGTTTTTCAACTTTTGTATCTTTTGGGGAGGGATCTTTTAAATTCAACAAAATAATTATTGTAAAGCTAATCTTTTTAAAATTCTTTTTTTGTAACTAAGGGCATATAAATTTTTATTTTTGTAATTAAGGGCATGTCATTTTTTATAAATATATTTAAAATATATTTTCTTTTGATTTTGGTGAATAAATCAAAATCTAATCTAACTTCTTCTTTATTGAGTTGACCAGAATATATCTGATTAATATTTGTGAGTGATCAGCTAAGACATTTCTGCAGTTTGGCGAGTATTGTTTTTAAGGTAAGTCTTTTGAACATGTACAGTCTATGCGGTCCAGTGTAGCTTCCATATTTTTTTATTTGTCTTTATCTAAGACTGGTACAAAGAAAACATATAGAATATTACACACACATAAAATACACGTACACATGTACGCTTAATTATCGACATAATGTTTTATGAGCGCACTCTTTTATGAAGGTTAACCACTGTCAAATAAAATCTACTTCAGAGGAGTGGGTGCAATAGTGTATCAGAGGGTTATGCTGTATGGGATGGTTATAGTTAACAAAAAGACGAATTGTCCATAAGTATTATGTGTAAATAATATATGATTATATTTTATGTATTATTTGAAACCAATGAAATTCCTTTGTTCAGATTGGAGTAGATAAATCAAAAGAAATGATTCTACACGCTCAAATGGAAAGCAAAATAGATAAACTTTCATTTGTACAATTTGGCATTGAAGAAAGAGACAACTGTCAAATGCACAGTACATTTTCAGCTCTGGGTGTTCATCATGGATTTCACAAGATATTTTCCTTTTTTTGTTTACATTGGGTCAAGAATATCAGGTATTTTTTATAAGAGTTTTAAAATTGTATTTAAGAAATAATGTTTTTATAAAAAGCATAAGTATATAAACGTTGAGCTTTGTCATTTTTCAGATTTAATATGATATACAAAATATTAATTTAAAAAGAGTAAGTACATTTACATATTTTAAAATTTGTTTTCGTTAGTTCAATAACAATGTTTGAGCTGTATATGAAAAGCAAATTGCCTGAAGTACGAGGGTCATTCAATAAGTAACGAGACAAATTATTTTTGCACAAAAACGGTTTATTGATTCAGCACAAAACATTGGTTACTTTTCAACATAGTCCCCAGCAACACTTACACACTTGTCCCATTTTTCTGCTAATTTGTAAATGCCCTTGGCATAAAATTCTTTAGGTGGATCTCGAAGCCACTTTTGCACCTGATTTTTTACCTCTTCAATGGATTGAAAATGTATCCCTCATAGACCATCTTTAAGGGGTCCAAATAGATGGAAGTCTGATGGAGCGAGGTCGGGGCTGTAGGGGGGATGTGGAAGGATCTCCCATCCCAGTTTCTGAAGTGTTTCTTTCGTCAGCTGTGCCGTATGTGGACGGGCGTTGTCATGAAGCAAAATCACGCCTTCAGTTAAGAGCCCGTGGCGTTTCGTTCGAAAAGCAGGTCTTATCTTGTTTTCCAGCATGTCACTGTAGTACTGGCTGTTGATTGTTCTTTGGCCTTCAAGAAAATCACAATAAATTGGCCCCTGAAAATCCCAGAATACTGTAAGCATGACTTTACCGGCAGATGGCTGGGTCTTGAATTTTTTTTGAATGGGAGAAGTCGTATGCTTCCACTCAAGGCTCTGTCGTTTTGACTCTGGCTCATAGTGGTGGATCCATGTTTCATCACACGTTACAATTCTTTTGAAAAAACCTTCTTCTTCAGTCGAATATCGATTTTTCAACTGTTGACTGATTTGAAGCCGGGTTTCTTTGTGAGCGTCCGCGAGTTGTCTGGGCACCCATCTCGCACAGGTTTTCTTGTACTGCAGCTTGTTATGAATAATGTTATGGACAGTTCCAACACTCGCGTATACTTTTTCACTTATCAGTTCAACGGTGATACGCCTATTGTGCCGAATTAACGCGTCAATCCGAAATTCGAGAGAGGAAGTCCCAACTTCGATCGGTCGTCCACTGCGTTGCTCGTCAGAAACTTTTGTACGGCCACTTTGAAACTGTTCTACCCATTTGTAAACGTTCGAACGATTCAAACAATTGTCTCCGTACACTTTCAACATTCTTTTGTGGATGTCACTACCTTTCTCACCTTCCGCGACTAAAAATCTGATGACGGCACGGTGCAATTCTGATTGTTCTTCCACGGTGCAATTCTCGAGCCGACTTGCCATCGTTAACAGAGTAAATTTGAGGTTATGTTGACAAAATATGATTGAACTGCTGATCAATTGTCATCGCAAGGTTGCCAACTTTATGTCCTGAAAGTTTTGTACTGATTCAAAAAACCGTTTTTGAGCAATAATAATTTGTCTCTTTACTTATTGAATGCCCCTCGTATATGTACAAAGTTACATTTATTTAAAAAAACAAAAAATGCAAGTTTTTACAAGAATTTTTTCATGACGTTTTCATGAAATGAATGCAACTCCGTCTTGTTTTCACACATTTGGTACGTCTTATTCCATATTAGTACCACAGATCCTAATGTTATGCTGGTTATTTTTCTTCTTGGGTGTCATCTCATCACTGATCATGAGAGGCTCAGAAATATGACCTCTTCTGTAATAAAGTGCAATAGTCTGCATTTAGGATTAACATTTAGTTGTGAGGTGGAGTATTTTCGTATTTAGTGTGAAAGCTGTGCTGCAAAGTGACATCAGTTTACATTCGTGTAAATTTGAAAACACAAAACTTCCATAAATCTTTTTTTCCTTGAGTCATAAACCAATTTAAGTAAATATTCCTGTTGTGATAGTTTTCTCAGCAAAATGAAGGGCCCATGCCTTATGATCACAGCACAAAACACGAATGCTTTAGAAGAGTTCGTAACATGCTCGACAATAAAAATTGGGTTGTCAGTTCCCCAGATCCAGCGGTGGCTAAAATTAGTAAGCGCGTGCTGTACCAGAAAATGTTTTGCCTTTGTTTCAAAATTGTGTAAAAGTAAACAAACCTGTTTGAAAAGAAAATTTATTCAGATCATGATAAAATACAAAAATTAAAATGTTTGTACTTTAACCTAAATTGTTGCAGTTCAAGCTTAGTTTATTTATTTTAAAATGAATAAATAAATTTGTGCGAAAAGATAAATCATTTTCTGCTTGATCTCTGGATGACAACTAAGCAATTTTTTGCTGATACTACCTAAACTTTAAATTCTTGATTTAAACTTAACCCAAGATATATATTTTCGCATTTTAACAATGAAATAAAGTGTCACATTCTGCTTGTGCAATGTAAATCTGTATAGATTTTTCCTTCCGAAATCATAGCCTCATTACCACACACAGGGTTAAAAACGAACCTTGCACGACAGGTCGGCATTGCGGAAGCGACTCTCTCTCCCTTGCAGCCTCACTTGCTGCTTCCTATGTACGCATGCGTACAACAGACAAACACCACTCCGCCGGAACTGTAAAGCCCACAGTTCCATACTAAGATTTCTGTATCTTTTTCATAATCTGGGGTATGGTTACTGACATTAAGCTTAAGGATTATATATTGAACAAGTATAACGAAAAAAGAACTTATTGTAATAAAATGCTATCGATAATATCTGGTCGAAATAAGGGTCTCCAGTTCCACAGTGCCTATATGGGGGATCATTCTCCAGAAAATACATAGTGTTGGGCAGTCATCATCATCATCACCGAACACGAGTCACTTGAAGATTTTACAATCTTCTAATCATCACTGCAGTTTACTACCAAAGTGCTAGGGTTTAGGCTTGACAATTGGTTTCAAATCTCGCACCAGCTGTAATTTGTGCTGCTTAAAACTACAATGTTTTATCAAGATAAGTCACACAGCAGGCTGTGACAAATGTTGGTCACTGAATAAAGTAAAACCTGAACTACAAAACAATTTGTGTGTTAAAAATTTTCTACCCAATAGTCGGTTTACTTTCTGAGAGAGATGACTATGTCAGACAGGCAGTTTAATAAATGTAAAATTTTTATTATCTTGTTTTAGTTATTGTTTGTGTTTTGTTGGTGTCAAGTTTTTACTACTTTATTCAGTGTGTATTTGTTGCCACAGAGGGCTTGAAACGTTTGTACCCCATATTGTCAAATTTGTGTCTACAATCATAGACGTCTTGAATTCTGATCTTATTGTCTTGATACTTTTATTAAATGCAAACAGTATTTTATTTGGAATGTTCCATCCAATGTGCAATGTTTTTGTGAGGTTGATAATTAATTTTTTTTCTATTTAGGGTGAAGGTTTTGTTGTACAGTTACAATAGATTCCATTTCTGCAAATTACAACTCAAAACTCCTTTTTTTTGTTTTGAGAATAATTTCTTTTGAATTTTCATAACTACTAGTGGCTTGTAGGGGCAATAGCCCCTATATATAGGCTATATTTCTAGAAGCAATACCTCTTCGTGATGGCCTACCTTTGCGAGGTGGTCTTCCAGCGTTATTCATTACAGTAAAAAATAGCAAGTACAGTAGAAATAATTTTATAATGTGTTTAATCATATAGCCTAAGCTTTGATTTTAATTCTCACTTTGAAACAAAAACACAGCTACAATAACAAAACTGCACATTTAGGTGTTGTTATGATAGCTGAATTATTCAATTTATATACAACTAGCACATTACCCACGGCTTCGCTCGCACTGACCTTCAGTATTTAAATATTATATATTTTTTTTTTTAAATCAGTAGTGGTAGGTTGGTACGTTATAATATATAGCAATAGATGGAGTAATAAATTAAAAACAAAAAAACAAAATGAGTTTATGGAAACATTATTTAAATTTGTTTATTTACAATTCTTATTTGTATATTACATTTTTTGTTTTCCTTTCTGGATGTAGAATTACGAGGCTGTTAGCAGAGCTTACACGAGAGCAGCCAATGTAAAATTGTCCATGTGAAAAACAGTAATTTCTTAAATCAATGCTTGCAACTTTTAGTGACTGTCCCTGCGATTTATTAATGGTCATTGCATAGCACACTTTGATTGGGAATTAATTGTAGTCGTTTGAACATGAAGGGATAATCAGAAGGAATCATTGGGATGCGTGGTATAAATAACGTTTCCCAAGCTACACAACCTGTAAAAATATTTGCTTATATAACATTGTTGTTTAAAGACTTTACTTGCAATCTAGTGCCATTACATAGCTTTGGAGGTACCAGATTCCTTAACAACATTATTGCTGATCCAATTTTAATATTTAAATCATGAGGAGGCAGGCTTGTTGGATTTAAACTTTATAGAAACTCAACTGGATAGTTTACAGTTTCCTCTACTTCCACCATAGAGTCAATAGGCTTGTATTTTAATTTATTTGTAGGGAGTTTATCTAATAAAACATCATTTATGATTGTGGCTGTGTCATTCTTAGGGGTGAGAATTGATCTTTCCACTAACCAATTTGTATCTTTTAATTTAGACACGCTCAAACCAGGATAAATCTTTTCACACAACGTTTTCAAATCACTGACAACTTTACATAAGTTTTGTGGAATATTAACTTTGCCATCTTCTTCCGCTATCATTCCATTGCCAATTTCAAGAAATAATTTGGAGAATTCTTCAGCATTATTGTTGCCTTTGAGATGAACTCTCATATTAATTTTTAAGTGCCACGTGGAACCATTGGTAGAGTTTGCCGGAAGTCTCCGGCGAGTAGTACAGTCATACCACCCATCATACATTTACTATTCCGAATGTCTTGCAGCGTTCTATCCAAGGTTTCTACTCTTCTCTTATGTGACATAGTGCATTCATCCCATATAATTAATTTGCAGACTTTAAGGACTTGAGCTGTATCACAATGTTTTGAAATATTACAGAGTGGACTATAATAGGAGTTTAAATTTAAAGGCAATTTAAAAGCGGAATGAGCAGTTTTTCCACGGTGTAATAAAGTTGCAGCTATACCTGATGATACTATGGAAATGGCCATGTTTTTATTTCTCCTAACTGTTGCAAGTAACAGATTTGTTAAAAAGGTTTTTCCTGTTCCACCTGGGGCATCAAGAAAGAAAAGTCTTCCATTATCTGAAGTTATGCTATTTTTGATCTCTTCATATACATATTTCTGTTCAGTGTTTAGTTTAGTAAGGTTCTCATTAACAAAATTAGAAAGTTTCTCTTTGTCATAGGATATTTCCTTGAGGTATTCACGATTGACACTTATGACATTTAGGTCATTAGATGGTGATGGAAGGGCAAATGTTTGGAGTGTTTGGTTTGACATTGAAAATACTATATCTTCTCAAACTGCTAAACATTTGTTGTAAATAATATATTCAGAGTACTAATTAATTTCAACTTCTTGAAACTCTGTCTCCATCTGCCTTTTTAAATCTTCAGAAAAGCAGTCCTTGTGGTTTTCCCAAAGTCTTAATGGATCAGACAATTAACAAAATACCAGCATAACAGCAAATAATTGTCTTAGTTTGTAATGTGAGTCACAAATGGCGTAGTCCTCCAAAGTATGTTGCCAGTGACTGTCATCCTCCAACAGACCTAGTGCTTGGCAAGCAGATTGATAAGTGGGATGCACAACACCTGACACGGTTTTAAGGTCATTGAAGCAAGTAGATCCTCGATCTTCTTGTAGCAGGAGACGTAAGTAATAACACTGCATTTTTTTGGATGAACGGTGTACACTCGACCAATCATATCGTCATGTTTGATTCCTTCATAACCAGGAACTGGTTTACCTTGCTTCCTTCTGGTAAACGTTTTATTTTTCCAAACATATTGTGCCGGAACCTCACTATATAAAAGATTTCTTGTAAAATCATCGTTTTTACAAAGTTTAAAAAATGCTAAGAGGGTAGTTTTTGGTGGATTTTGTACTTTATCTACATCAATATCACGCGTAAAATAAACCCTTTGACCGTTGTCGAAATGGACAGCTAGGTGCATAACTGGTGGATACCTTTCATGAATTGGGAAGCATAATATTCTGCATGCAGCTTCTAAACTGTTAATAATTCGTAATTCATTCATTTTCACCCCATTCATTCCATTCATTTTTATTCATTTTCTACAACAAATGTTGCTTGATCACTTCCCTTGTTAACATATTTGCAGATATATTTAATAGACTTAACAGAATTGCATAACTCAATGTTAATGTGAGCAATAAATGTTCAGGACAGAATTGGGTTGTTCGGGATCACCCACCGATTATCAAGGTCTATTCCATTAATATTAACTGTATGGCTACCATCAGACTGAGATCTTCTACGGTACAGGGGATAGCCATCATCAGCAGTTAATGTCTCCTTGTATATTGGACGTGGGTACATCTTATTACAAATTCCGCTATTCATACATGGAGATTTTCTGTTCCACATGGTCCATGAATCATTGTTGACTTAATTATGTCATAAAGAGCTTGTTCATGGTTTCGATCAGGAATCTCAGCACTTATAATACTGTCGATTTGTGAAGGCATGATTTTGTCTTTAAGCCATAGTAAAATGTGGGCATGAGGTAATCCCTGTTTTTGCCACTTCACTGTGTACATGCAACACCTACTTTCCTCAAAAATACAGCCTTTAGTCAAGAGATGTATCAATTTTTTTACTTTTATGTGGAAAACTCTTGCAATAATATCGTGTCTATCTTGAGCCCGTTGTGTACCAATTAATGCTTCTTGTATATCATCTGCCCACTTTGGGTTACATGTGAACGTTATAAAAAGATCAGGACGACCATAATGACATACATATATGTCCTGGCATCCTGCGTTCTTTCATGCATATAATGAGGCCCCCCCCGTAAAACTTGAAGGTAGCACTACCAATTTACCCACATCATTAATTTGTCCATCTCCTTTGCATCCAGAAGGTGTATGTACTCTTCCGTTTGTAGTTTACTTTGGTTGTGTCTAATAAAATTAAGTCTTTCTGTCTCTATCTTAGCATATACATCAACCAAATATTGATTAAGAAGACTGCGATAGAGTAAAATATGATTTTCTTGGCCCTCTCTTTCCATAATCTGATAAGAATAAAAGTCTGAAGCAGAAACCGTTTTCTTTAAAGGAGTTTTGGCATTTGGATCGAATTGGGGAATGTTAATGGAGTAGGCCTATCTATCTTCTCCACGACAGAAAATCAGTGGATATTGTAGAGTGGCATACGAACGATGTGTCTCGCTGATTCACACCAACTTAGTGTCTCTACTATGAAGAACGATGTCTCGTTTTTCAAATTCCTGACCAACAATCAACAAAGCCACTTCACTTGTTTAGAGGGAGCCAATAATTTATGTGAGGGAAAATTTAAGGGTAATCTCGTAGCTTTTGCAAATGATACTGCATTGTTCTTTGAGGCGAATGAAATCGAACAGCTTAATCTGGACATGCAGAGTGATTTGATTGCGTTGTGTCTTTAGTTTGTTCGAAACTATATGGTTATGAGTTCCAAAACAAAATATATAATATTTAATATTTCTAGAAAAACTTCTTTTTTATCTCCATTAAAATATCACAAAGTTAATTGCAATACAAGAGATTGTTTTTGCCAACCAATCAAATATTTAGGCCTGTGGGTGGATTCTAAATTAAGATGGAATATTCGTGTATATTATTTGAAAAACAAGTTAATTCAATATTTAAGAATTTTCTATATGCTGAGACCGATGATCAATACTGACTTGTTTAGGATAATACATTTTGCCTTGATAAATTCAAAACTAGAATATGCTATACCAATATGGGGTGGAGCATACAATAAAACCCTCATACCATTAATAACGCTTCAAAAGTTTTTTATCCGAATAATGTCTTAAAAGACTCGATTAGATCACTCTGCGTTTCTTTTTAAGGAGTTGTACATTTTACCTCTCAAAAATGTATCCATATACAAAGTACTGAAATTGTTTTATGAGAGAAGTGGTGATAGAAACAACGTTTTGGAGCGTACATTAAGTATTTTGCGTAATAATTCAAATGTTAAAGTTCCGAGACCTAATTTGACTATTTTCAAGAAAGTTTTCACTTGCCTTGCACCAACATTTTTTAATTTACTACCTGAGTACATAAAAACATGCCCGTATAAGCACAAATACCTGCATCCACTAAGGAATTTCTTACAGGAGCTAGAATGTGTTGATTTATTTTATAACACTTTAATTTAGGTAATCTGTTTCTCCTTAACTAAATGAAGTGTGATTGTTTTCGTGAAATATCCTTATAAAAGTGTGAGGGTGTTATTTTTTCTTTTGCTATATAAGAATGAATGTATATATGTATGTGTATTATATGAGTGTTTTGGTGTATAAGTATTTTGTCTATGTATGCCTGTGTATGTATAATATGTATTTATGTATGTAGGTATATATGTATAAATACATGTGTATGTATTGTGTGTGTATGTTTTTGTATGTATACGTCTACATGTAGATATATGTATTGAGGTAAATTGTATACAGTCTGGTTTTTCAAAACATATTTTTCTTTCATGTTATGGAAAGCAGCGAAGCTGTAGTTTTTTCCAAGTTTTTGTTTTTTAAATGTACGTAATATTGATGTTAATAATATCTTTGGAAGCCGGTCGGCCATTTAAATTTTTTTGTTTCTTTGAATTTGTTTACTTACTCAACTACCTCAAACATGTTTTCAAAACATCAAGGTGGTTTAAATTGTTTTCCTTTTTGTACTGTATATATTTATTCATATATATATTTTTAGACATTTTTAGGTTTGTAGATAACCGCTTATACTTAGGGTTGTTGCAATATCGGGAAGTTTCCGATATTCGATATTGATATCGATATCAAGCACTAATATCAATATCACGATATTATCGAAACAAAATATTGATATCAGTAATGTGAAATGATATCGATATTTTTTTAACGTGTAAAATATAGACTAATAAATATGGTAGGCCTAAATTATTCACTTACATCTGACCGGAGGTAATGATGTATTTTGCTTGTATTCTGAAACTACACGTCAAACTAACTCTATAGAAATTAGGAAAAAAGAGAACTCTAAACAATACAGTTTAAGTTCAGAAATATTGGTAATTGTTTACTTACTGACTAGTGGTTATGTTAAAATTTGCTTATTATGCTTATACAGAATTCTGAAACTACACATCGAACTCAAATACTAGAGTTAGGTAAGTCTATGTTCAAGACGATATATTGTAGACGGTAAGTAACTCTACAATCAAACGTGTTTTAAGTTCATATTAAGGAAGGTTAAATACAAACTGTACAAACATAGATATGTTTAGAAACTAAAAAACATTCTGTGATTGTATAGGTTATGTAAGTGCCTTGGGTTTTTATTTTTAGGAGTTGCAATTCTGTTGTACAAAAAAAACGTAATTGCTACAGTATAGACAAAAATTATCGAAATCCGATATTGACATAATTCTTTCGATGTTGCGATAATATCGAATCTCTAATATTGATATAATATCGGAAATATTGAAACAAAAATATCGATAATATCGCAACATCCGTACTAAAGGATTGTACTATTGGATTACTATTCTGCATATATTGCTTTAATACAACTTATAGATACTAGCAAATTTAACATGTTTTTATTTATGTTGAAATTATTTAGAAAACACCCATTTAAGTATTTCTTTGGAACTATTTCTGTTCAACTGTTATAAGGTGACATTTTTATCAATGTTTTTCAAATGTAGACAAATGAAAAGCATTATCACATTTTCTACATGGAGGACAAAAATTGAGTGACAGCAAACGATAAGCGAGACATTATTCTGGAATATTTCAACACTGACCTTCCTGCAGGTAAGTCTATTTAAAATAATTAATTATAGTTTAAAGTTAAATCTTTGCTACAGTGAAGTGAAATTTACAAATTGGCTTTACAGTATTGATCTTAACAGCTTCTGCCTCCTGAAAAAGTTTGTTGGGTTGGTTGAGCTCTATTTCACAACAAAACTTTGAATTCAGTCCTCGAGAGCTCATATTTATTGAATACGAATGCATGTTTGTAGAGTTTTTCTCAAATTAATATTATAGCATGAATTTAAAAATGTATAACTACTGTACTAAAGTTTAAAGTATAGGCTAATAATCGGATATTGAAAAATGAATTTTTGCATATACACCACATGTTACCTTTATATTTCAAACAAAAATTACATATAAATTATGTATGAGTCATATGTTTTAAAATCAGATGAATGAACAGTGTCTAATTACTTGATTAAATTGAAAAACGAAATATAATAGATATGCCTATATAGGCTATAATACAAATGCTCAAATATTGAAAAATCTTTTATACAACAAAAAATTCATTAAATTTGTAGCATCTATAAAATAATGTCTAAATGTCATAAATAAAAATGACTAAGAGAAACATAACATTTATAATAAAGCTAGAAAGCAAAACTAACCTCCAAGTTTCGCAGCTAAGCTGTCCATAACTTTGAACAACAAGTGGAAGCAAACTGGCTGAGAGGTGCTACTATAGTCCATTCTGCTACAGTTTGAACCTTCAACACTGGTTATGCAGGTTCAAACCAAGTTTCTGGCTATCGGTATACTTTCCCTATAAGTATGGTGTTCTGCCAGTCTTTAAAGGTCTGCAGGAAAAAAAGAAACATTACAATTTAATTTAACTTAAGAGGTTTCACATGATTCATAGAAAGAGGATTGTATATTAATAGGCAGAAAAAACTTCCAAACATAAGTAAGGAACTAAATCCTTATAGGATCCTGTTTTGTCTGTCTGTCCGTCAAAGTTGATTTTACCTAGATTGGATGAAGGTATCACAATTGAATTTCATGTATTTATAAAGCCAGATATTTCCGCAAGTTCTAGTACAGAAGCTAAAGTTTTGGAAAACTCTGTATTTTTTCATCTCATACTTTATAGAAAACTATAGCAGTTCCAAACTATTATAACAATGTTATATGCGGCATGCTATCCAATTCATACCATTGGTTAGTTTGATAAATTGAATATTTCACGCTTTTTTGTTATTAAGGGTGCGCTATACCACTAGAGAGAATCCTCAGCACGATGTTGAATAAATCCACTAGGAGCGCTGGCAATCAGTCTAGCAGTGAGGAGGCGGAGCTAAAGAAATGATTGACAAGGTTTGGGTTAAACCTTCGAGCAGACTAGACGTACAACGTAGACACAAACAACTGTACTGTACTTCCTTTCCTTGTTAGCCCTACTGTTAGTAATAATTATAACTTAGCAACGCAGCGAAGGCAAATAAGGAATTGAATAACTGAATTCTTTATTTTGTTTTGTACTTAATAATACAAACAAACTATTTACTAATGTTGCAAAATGTTAGTTATTATTAATTTACAAAGCAATTAAATAAAGTATGAAACATGGGGGCTTTTGTAACACTTGCCGAAACGTTCGACTTTATTCATTATTGTTCTTGAGTAAAAAAATCACTTTTTAACTATAAGTGCACGTTTTGTTGACAATAATATTTTTAAAACATAGGCCTACCTACACATCTGTAGGTATCTATAATATTCAAATAGTCATTTAATTTATACTATGAAATGTCTGCATATTAATAGTGTCGGTTTTTATAAAATTTGATGTAGTCTATAATAATTTGGCTATAATAGTACAATAATTTACAACAATTAGTTACATGATTATGACACTTAAGATCGATCTTTCAATCCAAATTAAATCCTGGTTTTTATCATAAAAATTATATACTGTATGTATATATTTTGTTACAAAAACAAGAAAAGAAAAAAAACCTTAAAATTAAACATCCATATCACATCCAGAATTCGATTTAAAATTAATTTTCTGTAAGTTTCTTTAGAAAAATGCCTTGCAAAATTACCTGAACTTGCATTTTCTTGTTAGGTTAATTTGAATAATTCTGGTAAAGTGCATCCTCCTATTTCATTAATGTTTTAATTTGTATTCGAGCCCCAGTACAACACTTATGTTTTAGAAAGGAGTAAATGTACCTAACTTGAAGATGAGCAGAGCCAATTAGGCCTACTTTAAATTCGGAATCTAGGAACAAATAGGTATAGCTATAGGCCTATTTTGAAATAAATAATTAACTTACTCATTTTTCATTTTGATGAGAAAAAAAACGTGTTTATTATTTATGCATTATGAAAATTATTATTTGTACATACAAAAGTTATTATTTACTCATAAATAACTTATAATGTTCACATTAAAATCATTATTGACGCATACAAAGTTATAATTTTCACATAAAAATCATTATTTACACATAAAAAGTTATTATTTGCACATAGAAATCATTATTTACTTACTTAATCATATTTTATTATTTACCCACAAAAAACTTATCCTTCTGTATTTACACATAAATAAGTTAGTATTTATCCACAAACAGTTAAAAAATATTGTTTACACACAAACAATAATTATAAAAGTTATTTACACAGAAAAAATATTTACACAAACAAAATCATTATTTAGGCTTAAATATACTATGTATTTACACATACAAAAGTTATTATTTATCCACAAACAGTTACAAAATATATTATTTACACACAAACAATAATTTTAAAACCTATAAAAGTTATTTACACAGAAAAAAAAATTATTTACACATACAAAATCATTATTTGTACATAAAATGTTATTATTTACACAGACATAATATTATTATTCACATAAAAAGTTCTCATTTACAAACAAAATACTAATTATTTAGAAATATAAATAACTATTATTTACAAATATACAACAACAAGAAATCTGTTTACAATGTTATTGAAAACACAAAATATATAGTTTTTTGAAAATCTTTTTTTCACTCGTTTTTTCAACGTTTCCACTCCCGTATGGGTAATCCCCTTGGGTATCTAGGGTCAACCAGTTCCGGAAGCATACACTCATTATAAAATGAAACCAATTGTCTTTTCATTTTAGTCTCCCAGAACTCGTCGTCCTTATTTACCCTTTCAATGGATAACCCTTGTGGAGTCCATACAATAAATAAACAAAATGTACGCTTCGTTATATGAAGCTGTCCTTGTATTTGATAAAAATATGAGTGGTTTCTTTTTAAAACAAGCTCTTCCTGATGATCAACTTCACAGAAATTTATTATTTTGGCCTTAGTCGCCTCCAGTGGTGATATATTTCGTGCACTTACAGGACACTTCACTTCGACAATTCCCTTATCTCCCAAAATTCCGTCTGGTGTTGCAGCTAAAAAGGGCAGGTTGCTGTCGATAAATAATCCGCATTCATCAATGTTGGTGCCGATACGCTCTTCAACCTCCTGTATTGCAGTTTTTTCATTTTCAATGCCATATTTTGTAGCGGCATTTCCATTGAATTGGCTGTACAGTAGATAATGAATTGTTTTTTTTTCACGACGTAGATTTACGCATTTTGCAGATTTTACCAAAATTTGATGCTGTAAGTCTACACCTTCTCTCTCAACCACAACTCACTTTGGCTTTGGCCCCGAGATTCTTGTTCATTCCTTTGACGGCGAACGTCATTGATATTTATTGACTCCAGGAAGTCCATTTTATTCTGCTCATAAATGTCTGGCTCCATGTCCAGCTCAGCACATTCAACAGATCCATAGTCTTTGTCTGCAGATGTCCCATCTTGTCCCAGATGTGTCTTTTGTCCCACTTTTTCTTAAAGCATAATCTTGTTTTTCTAACAGATTTTCTATTCTGTTTTCTAGTGAGAGTTTTTTTAGAATAGATCCCTGGGCTGTGGCCAACAGTTATTTTTTTATGAATACAGCGATGCAAATTGTCAGCCTCGTTTACTGCTATGACCGAGAGTTCACTTCGTACAGTGTAGCTTTCTCTTTGAGCAAAGTTTACTCTTTTTCCTCCAACAAACTTACATAGTCTAGCATTAAAACTTTCGGCTATGTTTGAAGTAACGCACTCCAAGAGGCTGTCGGTATAATTTGTTAAAAAGTTATTGGCTGCCATAATTTCTGGCCATACCCCACTGAGATACTTGTATACGTTTTGTCTGTGCTCTGGCGCAAATGCAACAAAAAATTGTAAATTGAATGATAGCTTACCTATTGACACAATGCGGTGGAACTGTCAAAGTAATGACGTCTGTATATATGTTCTGCTCTTTGCATAGGCTCTCCCTCGCGCTGTGGGAGGTTTTGTCTAAAATAATTTTTTTTAAATGTAATAGTATAATTTTGTTTTAGTTCGAATTTTTGACACTTTCAAAATAGCTTTACCTTATATAGGTTGTCAGTATTTCTAAGAAAATAGTACATTCAATGATAGCTTATATATTGACACAACTGTCGAACTAGTGACGTTTGTGTTTTTGTTACGTTAACGGTTTTCAAGTTATATCACTTTAAAAATTTGTAATAACCCCTATTTTGCACTTGTAAATTGTAACATACAAAACGCTTTTTATATCAAATTTGAACCCAATGTCTTATTTATCTATTTCTGAGTTTTTGTAAACAAACTAAATGACAAATTGCGACTAAACTAAGCCGAATTTGAAAAAAAGTTACGGAAAATTTTGTATTTATTTCAACGTATATCAGGTTTTTTGTGACATCCTGTGTAATAATCCAAATCACATTTGTTTCTTTGTACTCCTTTACAAGGCTGAAGAATATACATAATGGATTTAAAAAAATATATAACATTAGTTTGTCATTTTGTTTTGCACTAGTCATGTACAAAACAACTTTTACTTTTTATTAATAATTCACAAAGCAATTAAATAAAGTGGGAAATGTGATGTATAAGTGTAGCTTATACTGTATTACCTTTTCAAACCCCAATTAGGTCTACGTCATTGTCCGATTTATAAAATACGCAAGTTTAATTAGTTATTTAAAATAATTTAATTTTGCCTCTCAAAATATGTATAGATAGATCTAGTTGTAAAATATTTCAGTCGAAATATCAGTCGAGACAATTTACGTTTTGCACAAACAATTTTTAGCCCGACCTGTCTATAGATATAGGCTACTGAAGTCTTCCCCCACCCTTCCTCCTAATGAAGTATTATGTAGAAATAGTAGGCTATTCACATCTTCTATCATGTATGTGCAAAATGGGCTAAGGCATTAAAAATATGAGTATTTTACAAATAAAGCACAGTTAAAGCTTTATGTTCATTCTATTATGTTGTAGTAGATGTATATATATAATCAAACAAAAAAGATGTTAATAAAATTATGCTTATCTGTTCAAGGTATTTACAGCTATAGCCTTAGACAAACCAGAGTTTGTTTTAATCTTTCTACTCTTCCTTCTTGTTGACAATGCTAGACCTGATTTCTTTCTAGAATGCTGTGACGGCATTTTAGAAATCTTATATTGTAAAATAAACAGTACAAACAGAAATATTACGCACTGGATTCTCGCAAATGTCGGGAAGACAGACAAAGTGGGAGGAGTCAACATTGAAAAGACTTGCGCTAGCCTGTTTCACTGAATTGACCGCACTACCGCGCCACTTTACAGTAGCAAGAATGTCGCTTGCAAGCACTTGCATGATTGCAAAGTACTGCCTTATTTGTTATTTTATCTATATTCTTTCAACTGCAACATTTTCAGAAAACTTCAATGTACAATTTGTAGGACACAAAATGTGTTCAAACGACTTCATGTTTCCAAGTAACTCAACTGAAAATCAGGGTTTTCGCCTACTTATAAGCTAATTATCTTTAAGTAAAATAGATAATTTCCATTGTTTAGCACCTACAAATTATAGTTTAGATGTTCGTTAACAACTTCCCGCAAATTTCAAAACATTATCTTCAAAATTGAATGAATGATTTATAAGATTGCAGAGGGCTGCATAGGTCTGTTTCTTCCTGGTATGGCGCACCCTTAATATAATTTTGGTAAAACTCCCAAGACTGCAGACAGTACATAACCCTTAGTATGTGAGACAAACTTGAACATCTCCAGTTTATTTTCTTAAAATTTGAAACCTTCGGAGCAAAACTTTGCAATGTGATGGCTCATGTGATTTCTTCAATTTATTACATTATTTGTGATATGAAGATGTGCCACATGTCGTAGATATAAGGAGCTGTGACTGCACAGTTGTTAAGTTTTAATAACACAAAGATTTGGTGTTATAATTTCAAACCTGACTATTGGCATTGGATTTTTCTGAGTTTCATTTTAGTCACCATCCATCATTAGAGGTCTTTAAACAAGCAAAAATCATACATTTAACTCATTAATTATGTATTTCCATAAGACTGTTTGACGAAGGACTCAATAGAAGGATTAGTTGGCCAGCTTGAGTTCTTAATAATGATAGGAAATGAATCAAATTCTAGCAATGAGAGTTAAAGGTTCAAAAGGTCGGTGCATCCTAAACTACTGATATTAAGTGGATGTGGAGGTTTTTGTAATTCCATTAAGTTTGTCTATCTATATATAAAATCCAAATACCACTCACTCAGTGACTCATCATGAAATCTCAAAAACTACCGAACGGATTGCAATGAAATTTGGTATGTAGCTTCCTCTAGGGCCATAGGTGCTCACTA
>JAGFPH010002166.1:55796-78970 GCA_018207615.1 Philaenus spumarius
TAACAAAACAATTATTATGAATAACATGAAGAGTAATTCTATATTATTTGTTTTATTAGAAATACATACTCTATATATGACATACTTCTTTTTACATTAATATTTATTTCTAAAATATGTACAGTTATCTATAAAAAAGCGTTTAGAATTCATTTCAATTCTACCTTAAGGCAGTGCCTCAACAGGAACCAGAGCAACTATCAGGATACATCATAAGCTTAGATGAATACAAAATATGTATATGATTCTTAAATTATATATACAATACTGTATTATAGTGTCATAATTACATAATATGTTTCAATACCTCGTCGAGAAATAATTCCCATTTCAAGGTATCTTCAGTCTTTTGATGAACAGCTACAGATTTTGATTGAACGTAAACGAACGGCTGCTTTCGTTTAGTTTTAGAAAATCTTTTATAATTTTATGCTAACAATCTAGAGCGATTGAAACTACAGTTAGTTACTTTTAAGCTTGAATGCTTGCCATGCAGTTTACTAAGTTTAAGACTGCAATAAGTTACAGACACTTTCAATAATGGAATAAAGGAGCAAGAAACCTTGTTTGATTGGCCCTTTCTGATCCGGGTCTGAGATTGATCCAAATTTAGTTTTTCAATATTTTTTCCACGATAAAACTAAATTTGGATCGACACTAGCAATGACTGCTAGGGAGAGTAAACTGAAATATAAGGCACATGTCTGTAATGCAAAATCATTGTTTTAAAAATCTTGTTGGTTAAAATTATTGTATAGTCGAACCCTGCTGTTTTACAATTGGGCTACTGTGTGTTGCTTACAATCTATGTGTAAAATTAGCAGAGTGAAAATGTAAATTGTTTTTATTGTTTTTGTTGAATCAGTTTATTTAGTAGAAGTGATATTTATTATGCTTCATTCAACTTCCCTTCACTTTTATTAATCTGGATTGCTTCTGGTCCCAAATATTATTTTAAATCCAATAACTTGTATGTTATTGGAAACTTGTTGAATAAACAAATAACTTTAGGGGTGTGCGAGAATGGCTTTTTTTTAATTCGAGACGAGAACGGGATGTTGTTTAGTACAAATTATCGAGAAAAAGTCTAGAGCTGAGGTTTAGGAACAAGCGAGAATTTGTTAAATACAATTTATCGAGAAAAAATGAGAATAGCCAAGAAAAACAAGAATGAATCAAAATGTTAATCTTAAGTTGAGAGCGAGAAATATCAAAAACCTTTTTACATCATTGAAAGGAATATAATGGGGATAAGTTACTCTATATAAATAAAAAAGTAAATGTTCGTTTGTTCAAAATCTCAAATCTCCTAAAGTTCTTTACCGATTGCTTTCAAATTTTAACGCAACATTACATTCGAACACAAGTATGTTTTTATGTACTTTTTAAAAAAAAGCAGCATCTATTGAACATAAAAACAACAAAAAATATACTAAATATTTTACGGCAATATTAGAGCCATACAAAATAATAAATAAATATGTTTACTGTTGATACAGTAACCAGCTGTTTGCTTTAATATTTTTACTAACAGCTGATTTCAAACTATGATGCAATTATTTGTATTTCTTTATTATAAAATATCCGAAATAATTTGATTTGTACATTTAACATTATTTACAATCTTAGGTTTGTTGTTGTTATTAATCCTACACCTTTATTATGAAAAAAAAAAACATTACATAACTATGCGTATAGAAGGTTCCAAGGCGAATGGCGTGCAGAGCACGCAGGGGTCTTCCCTAGTTATTAATAAATTAACCTTCTTTTGATTTACTATTGCTACTAAGTTTATGAAAGATATAAATGTTTATATAATTGTATTTATTTTTAGTTAAGTAATTAACTGCCATTATTTATTTTACTAAAAACCGAAGGTTACATAAACCAAACCTCTACTATGCTAAGTTATTTCTCATCAGTGACAAGTAATTTAAATAAGATATTGGGATATCGTAATCAATTCCCTGTTGACTTGTTTGGAAAACTTTTGTTTACCTTTTTTTCATTCTAATGTAACGTTTTAAGTTTTATAAAAAGTCTAAAATTAAAAATTGAGATTTTAAAAACGTCTTGAGAAATTTATGCACGAATCGCGTATAACCAAGAAGTGGATTTTATTCTTGACGAGTTCGAGACAATATTGAGTTAGTTCTCGTTACTGCACGAGAGTTTTGAGATCTTGCACACCCCTAAATAACTTGGTAGTATTTTTTATGTATATTGGACTTTACACAGATAAGAAAGTAATGCAACAACATAAAGTATACATTTTAGTGGCTAAATATGGAAGGCCATTCCCACTTTTAAAAGTAATCTAAAATAACTTTAAAATGTATTTTTTATGCAAAATTTGGGCAGGATTTAAAAAAATGTAACAAAATGTTTTAATTTTTAATTATTAAACCTAAATAAGTAAATTTGAGAAACACAATTGAAAAAGTATCTGCGTAATTTGTTTAAAAATAAAGTATGATTATTTTAGTAACGAATTAAATTTAATTTAAATGAGGAGTGGTACACATAGTGGGTATAATATTTACAATTCGTAGATCAAATTAAGTTGTGTGTATCAGTAAGCAGTGCTACAAAAGTTATGTGGTCTAAAGAATCAGGAGTTACTAACTTTGCACTATTCCTACAAAAAAACTTGTATTTTATTATTGATTCCTAACTAAAATAAGGCAAACTATAATGAAATAAAGTATTTAATTTAATTAGATAGAACAGACCACAATAAACAATTTAAAAAAACTGAGAAATCTCTATATTGTTGCAAGTAGAACTTTAGACCAGGCGAATAAGATCAAATCACGAGACTGTATAGAACTGTTAAATATTTTGAAAGGGTTTAGAGGAGGTACTTTAGGGAGAAAAGTGTAAAAGAAAGAGGAAATTGCCAAGTCACTAAGAAGGTACAGTCTGTAGCAGCAGAATATAGACCTGGTTGAAATACAAAGGTTAAACACCCAGGCCATAGCCAGGAAAACTTTTCGGAGGGGGGGGGGGTCAGGTCAGGAACAGGGATTTGAATTTAAACGCTTCCAACACGTTCACTGCTAAGGACGCACATGTGAGCTTGTCACTGAACACTATGAGAAGCGGCCGACGCACAGTGCATTGCACACCAACCCCGTATTGGGAGAATTTTCAATACACAGAGCATTGCGTGTTTTGTTAGAGTAAAGTATTTTTGTTGAACCTTCATAGTTTTCTTATTTTAGATAAGATCACGCTCACAAGAGAGTAAGGCTGTAACCTACTGCATCCACGTGTATTGTACGTTGTAGTTTAATCAAGTAAATCTAAATATCAGTATGCACGCAATGCACAATGATGTAAAATATGTTGCTGGATCCTCTGTTGTGTTGTCTATTGTATAATTTAATTTGCACTTTTTAAACCTAGTACTAATTTTTACTACTAAATTTAGGGATTTTGTGGGGAGTTTTGACCCCCCCTAACCCCCCACCCCTGGCTACAGCCTTGTTAAACACATTTGTAAACATCTTTTACTATCTTATTTTATCCAAGCCAACATTTATACTCAACCCCTTGTTTTTTTTTTTAAATTCTGGATTTTAGTACTTAAATTTTGGAATTATTGATTATATATTAAAAGGAGTTTGTATTCCCTTATTTATATTGTCATTTTTTTGGTAAATATTAAGCATATATTATTAGGAATACAATATTCAAAAACCAGAGAAGAATGTAAAATAATTTAGAACTGTTGTTCAAACTGTGTCTCAGTTTTTGTCATTCATCTAAAAACTGCAATACTGACACCATAACCGAACCACTTTTACATTGTAACCAATAATTAATTACTCGTATCATCGCAAAAATAAACCTAGGTTCCTTACAATTGTTAGATAACAATTTTCACAATCATGAACACAAATGCAATGTTTTCCATTCGGTTTGTGTTCAACATTTATTGAAACCAATCAATATGATTGTTTTGTCAAATTTTAAAAAGATTTATAATTAATATCAGCGTCCTCTTGGAAAAGAAGACAATTTGGCTTAATCTTGTAATATACGATATCGAGACCGTTGGTCACGTAACTTCTTGTGGTGCCGTGACAACCAAAGTCGTGGGAACTGTTTTGGGCGATGTCGATGAGGATGAAACTTCTGTGAATATTTCGATGAGATTGTTAACCCCAGTGAGATAGCCGTCTTCGTGGTTTCCAACGACCCAGGATGATGCGTGATCGATCTGCATTTCGCCTGGTAGTATTAATGTTTTTGCAAAATCGATTAACCATACGTTGGCGTTGTTTTGATCATGAACGAAAAGCAGTGAACTTCCAATCACCTAAAAAGTAAAAAGATGTAGGTGTTATTAGTATCACACAAAAATCATATTGTATATGTATTTTAAGCATCAAAATATAAATTTAATTTTGTAAGTATGTCTTAGACTAATAAAAACATGATTAAAGACAGTACATTTTTATTTCGAGTGAAACTATTAACTCAGGAGCAGGTGCTCATTTTACTTTGAACTCATAGACTATTTTAGTGTAAATTGAATCTGCAAAGTATTAAAATCATTAAAGTACACTTGCATAAATCATTTTGTTCGTGAAATTTCAAAGTTTATTGTTCGTTACTAGATATGCAAAACAAATCTGTATAACCTTAAAAATAATAACATACAGCGGGAACCATTTAGTGGATCATATAATCAATTGGTTAATGTTATCTAAAGTTCCGATCATTCATATCACGGCAGAATGACATATATATCATTTATAATTATCAAGTCTTCGGTTATTGTTATAATTTTTTTCTGTCAAGAGTGACAAAAATACTTTCAGAAAGAGTGGTAAATGGTCTGCAGACAACTTGTGAACAGTATGAATCGATTAATAGAATATAGGCCTACATGTGATAAGCACTTTCATAATTGTGACCATATGATTCATCAATCGTTTCCTTTTGGTTTTGAGTGTACTACAGACTAGTTTTTGTTAAACGTCAATAATTTCAATTGGGTTTCTGAACTGATAGAGGTTAGTTGTTCGTGATAGGCTGTTTTGCATGCGAGTGAAATTTAGATTTTTATCAAATCACAAAGATATCGTTATTTATTAAAGTATATTTTAATTAAGAATATAGTGATCTGTATACAACTGATTAAAATCATTAATTCATTAGAACAAAGTTTTCATGTGCGTTCAATAGCCCCACCTTTCATTAATTAATTTTAGTGAAATCGCAAAAGAAACATCACAATTTTTTTTAAACTTAAAATTTTAAAAAGGGTTTTGACAAATTTTCAAAAGAGAGATAATGTAATGCAGCAGTGCTGTGAAAAAATTTTCCGTCATTTTTGTGTAAAATTTAGAAAGAAATTGTGATGCTATCAAATCTGCTCGAAAAAAATACAAATTTAAATTGTAAGAGAAATCGTAGTGGAAAAAAGTCATTTTAAGAACTCGCATTAAAATTGTGGTTTACAAATGTTCGTGAACAGGATGTTAGCGATGGACCGTCCATGCGACAAAAGCTGAAGAAGTCACACTACTGTGAGTAATAAAATACTGTTCTATTTTGTAAGTACCACTTTTTGTTATTACTGTGTTCATATTTCATAGTTTATGAAAAGTATAGTCCTAACCATTTTAGAACTTAAGTGAAGAAAACAGTAATACTAGTACTAAAAATTATTTACTTTTTCAAAATGTTTAAAGACCTTTAAAGTCACGTGTCTTTGTTCAAATTTTGATTTTTAAAAAGAAACTTGCTTATTTACTGGAATTTAAAAAAAATATTTCTCTTAATTTCTTTACATATGAAATAGTGACGCTTTATAACAAAGTGCCTAAATTGATACATTTTCTCACTGGACAGGTGGTATGTTACATTCTGTACATGTTTATTTTAATGAAAATATAAAAGTGTATGACTACTTTTAAAATTATTTTTCAAAGATATTTATTTATGAAAATAAAAACATTAAAGTATGCATGCACCAATTTACCTATTACACAAAATTCTGGTTATTTTAAACTGACGCACTTGAATTTAGTTTTTACTTTAAATAACAACTCAAACTATTACTAACCATTTTAAAACAACTATGTCCAAATCTAAATGCATATTGTAAACAAAGCGTTTACGTTATAACTTACATAATTATAAAATATTTATTGTTGTTCATAATTCTATAAATAAATAAATTTAGCATTGGTTTTATAATTACCTCGTGAGTTGTAAAGAAATCTGAAACTTCTAGTGTTGCTTTGATGGCTTTTAGCCTCTGAATATATTTTGGCTGAAACAGAAAGGAAAGAATAAAATACTTTGTTTGATTTTATTTACATTAGTATTTATAATTTCTATGAATAATATTATAAATATGGATTATTAAAAGTTGATTTTCAACTGTTATGGCAGTATGGTCATTTATTAGTTTCAAAAAACCTATATCCTGCTTAATAATTATGCCATCATGAACCCAACCACAGATCACAGATAATGGTTGGTATTTAATCAAATATAACCTTAGTGTAAGTCTAGAACAAATTACCAACTCACAATTACCAACTAATTTCAAATTTACTTGAACAGTTTAGTGACGTAGTTATTGCTATTATGTCACAAGATGGCGATTGCTGCCTTCATGCTTCTGGGTCAGTCTTTAGTTTGTGACATGTCAAATGAAGCAATACTGTTGACCAGTGACCGAGCCAATGTCTGTATGAAACATGGAAGTGCAGAAAACATGAAGAATATTGTGATAAATGCTGGGGATGTGTAACAGTAGATCGAGGAGTAGCCAATACAGAAAATGTGTCAATTGAATTTAGTAAAACACAAAGCAATTGCAAAAACTTGTTCTTTGGAAGTGAAATTGGGTGGTGGTTACAGTTGAGCATAAAGACAGTGACTGTTAAAGTAGCGACATTGCTTAAGGGTCGGCTCTAGCTGTCGGCCATGTTGGCTGACACTCCATTACACCAATGTTAAATTAAAATCCAAATTTTTCCTTTATTTTTTATCGGAAAATTATAAACGATATGTCATTTTAAAGCAATGTCAATATGCATGCAAATGGCTTTTTAAAAATTAAGAAAAATATTTTGTTTGATATTTATTACCAATTTAAAACATTGATTTTTAATATTTTTTTATGTTGTCACTATCAATTATAGCGAAAAAGTACCAAGCCATTCGCCTGAAGCCCCAAGATTTTGGTATATTTTTAAAAACGCTATTTCAACAATTGCGGGTTTTAAACGGATTTAGGATGAGCAATGTCCGTGTAACCTACCGCCGCTATAGGGTGATTTTAAATATTTTTTACGTTGTAACTGTTAATTATAGCGAAAGATTACCAAGCCATTCGGATGAAGAATTTTGTCCTTAAGAGTTTGGTATTTTTAAAAAAACGCTATTTGAATAATTGAGGGTTTTAAATGGATTTAGGATGAGCAATGTCCGCGTAACCTACCGCCGCTATAGGGAGTCGCAGGTTGCTTTCTGTTTTACTAGAGCCGACCCTTAAGTGCTATAAATACAAATTTTAAATGTGTTCATAGAGTTGAAACAAATGTTGTAAACATTTATCAATAAACTTGAGCCCTATCTGTAAATTACTAAACTAACTTTTAAGTGATCTTTGTACATTTTTAAATATAATCTGTGTAAATATGACTTTGCTCATTACACATTTCAATGGTGCACTGTGGTATTCTACACTCAAAAGACACTCCAGTTACTACTTTAATTTCTTTTAGCGTTACATAATGGTATTCAAATTTATTGATTAAAAAAATTACCTCAATAATAGGCCTTAACTATCCAAAGGTACCTGTAAGAGTCCACAAATAACCAGTTTTAATTGCACATGTTTTGCCTGACCAATTAAAGAGGAGCAAATAGAAAACTCCATCTGCTAATTATATTTAAAAAGAAAATTGAAATAACTGTTGATAGGTTCATCAAAATAGGAAGTAATTTCGATTTTGAAACTGCAAGTCATACATTTCCTAACAATGTGACCAATTTCTGTTCAAACTATTGTAATTCAAGGTAAAAAGGCAATTTTATTGTTGTTTTCTCTATAATTCTTACCACTGCATGTGGGAATCCTTCCGTGAAGTCTTTAAATGCCTCTTTGATTTGCGACCTTGACTTTGTAGTTTTAAAATCTTTGCTGGACTTTCCGTCGCTCTTCTTAATGCCTTCAATACGGAAACCTAGAGTCGCTGTTGACGATATGGTCTCTCTCCAAACCATGTACCTGACAAAACAAATTCGATTGTTAGTGGCATTCCTCGACATCAGCAAAAGTTACAAATATATTTAAAATGATAGTCTGTCATAATAATAAATAATGACAAATAAAGGTTTAATTAGTTTTCACAAACCAGTAGGAAACATACTAGAATTTTAGTTTTGTATATATACAAAAAAAAAAAAAAAAAAAAAAAAAAAATTATAATTATAACCTATTGAGCTCAGCTGTTTAGTGAGAAATTTTCAGCGAAGGAGGAAGCTATGGAATATATTAATGGTTGGAGAACTTTCAGGAAGCAGTGAAGACAGGGCGACAGCAAAGAGTATCGTGACCAATCACCTGGAAGTAAGTTATTTGCTGAGGCCTTAAGGTTTGAAGGAGTGAAGTAGATTAATGAAATACAATATTATACTTTGTTATCACAGCTACCGTACTTGTTTTTACCAAAAAACAAAAAGAGAATGTTGAAGACAGTTTTTCATTGTGTTTTCAAAAGTTGTGGCGTTTCTCAAACAACACTTTGAATATTCATTTTACATGTTTGAATTGTTTGTGAATACACAAAAAAATGTTGAATTTAAATTGCTATGAGCTGTATAGAAACGATTGCTATAACTTGAACACATTAATCTTATTAAGGAATGTTGGAATAACTTTCAATTTGCATGTAAATGCTTTTATTTTATTACTGTTAGGCATTTTTATCAAAAACTCAAAACTTTTAGTTTTGACTGAAAATAGAAAATGCAATCTATATATATAAAATCCAAATACCACTCACTGACTCGCTCATCACAAAATCTCAAAAACCACCAAACGGATTGGAATGAAATTTGGTATGTAGCTTCCTCTAGGGCTGTAGGTGCTCGCTAAGAAAACTTTTCAAAAAAATTCTAAATTTTAGGGGGGTTTAAGGGGGTCAAAGTTACTAAAAAAAACCACCGAACGAATTGGAATAAAATTTGGTATGTAGCTTCCTTTAGGGCCTTAGGTGCACGCTAAGAAAGGTTTTCAAAAAATTTGAAATTTTAGGGGGGTTTGCTAAAGTTATAAAAATCCCCATAAGAATACATAGTGTAATATATTTTTTTTGTTAATATACATTTAACTTTGATTTGTCTAACCGTGCAAAGCCGGATCGGGCAGCTAGTACATTATAGCTAGTTGTGTAATTTAATAAGTCTTAAGATATAAGTATATTGAAAATTTCTTTTATTCGAAAAGAATCTGGTTCATCAACTTTGTATTAAAATGGTTTAAGTGTACTTTATATTATTTTATTCAGAAAATGTCCAATGTACAACAGAATGAAAATTGGAGAACGAAAGTATATGGTACTGGTGCCTATCAGGACAGTAAATTAAAATGTCACTATAAAATGTAATGGATAAGCATTTTATTTGAGCAAAATGTTACTTCTGTAAAGGTTTTGTTACTATTTTTCTATGGTGAAATTATCATTAACTTGCTGTTGAGTATCTAAACATCAAGAACTTTCTGTAACAATAAATGACTTAAAAGTTTACACAATTAGTTAGAAAATTTCATAACCCAAAGAAGAACAAAAGTGGATATGGCAAATTTAAATAAAAATCTGGAGTGAGAATGTCACAATTTTCATAATCTGATTGTTACATCTAATATTTACCTTGGTTTTGTTACGCCTTTCAGCCTATGCTCTTCTTCTGTGGGAGCATTAGGGTCAATTTGTATCATCTTCTCATACATGTCCTGGAGCAAATTGTAAAAATAGATTAGTAAATTAATAAAAATGTCTTCCTTTACTATTTTTGTACAGTTGATTTAGGCTACATTTTTTGCATCCTTACCAACAGTTTTTTCTAAAAATAATTGAAATTAACGATGTAATCAATTGTTGGAATTCTAAGAAAAGTATTTTATACAGGATTATTTATTATTTAATTTTTGTTTGATGTGAATTACAATGTCTACTAACTTGGAAAAATTTAGAACTAAAAACACAATATTTATTTATTTATTGCACTATATACATACATATACACATATATTACCACAGGTCCAATTCTAGGCCTATAGCAATCCCACCGGAGGTACAAGTACCTGTGATAAAATATGAGGTGTGATAAAAAAATTTGGTCTATAATTTTATTACAAATAAAGTAATAAGGACATAAAATTTGAATTATCCTCCGTAATGTCTTTGTTTAGCGATGCACTTGTCCCAACGTTGAATCTATACTGGAAGCAATTCTGGAAGGTTTCTTTAGGAAGGGCTTTCAGCTGCCATCTTAATGTCGGCAATGGTGCCAAAATGTATTGTTTTTAACATTTTTTTATGTTTGGGAAGAGTCATTAGTCGCATGGTGCTAATTCTGATGAGTAAGGCGTATGTGAACACTTTTCAGGCCACAAACTTGTGAATAGTAAGCGACTTGTAGCATGGCGCGTTGTCGTGATGAGAAGAAATCCATTGGCCCATTTTTCTGATCTCTTTTATCACACATCATTACATAAATGTTCCAGTACACGCTTGTAAAGTTTGGAGTTTACAGTTGTTCCTCTTGCACCCAACTTTCATCTCCAGTTATATACAGGGTCATCGGAAAAGGTGGCCTTAACTTTGATATGTAATTTTAAAACAAATAGCTAAGCGATCTATGCGAAACAAACAAGATAACACTATCAAAGTGTTCGAGTTTTAATATCGTGACCAGGCTGACCTTGAAGTGAGCTGTGCGCATGCGCAGGCGTCATTTTAACGCACACCGCAGTCTGTAGTGGCGAGTGTGCAACAAAAAGCCCAGTGTGTTTTGTGGTATGCTGAATTAAAGTCAGTGACTCTCGTCACAGACTATAGAATTACTCTAGTATAATTACTATAGTAATTCTATAGTCTGTGCTCTCGTGCAACGATGTTTTAGACATACTTATGGACAAAACCCAGGTAGGTACTAATAAACCTATTCTTCGTTGGTATAAACAGTTCATAGACACAGAAAGCGTAGACATTAAGAAATCGCCCGGCCGGCCTAGAACATCAGAAGAAAATGTGGAACGTTTGAGGCAGTCATGTTTGCATAGCACTAAGAAGTCCATCGCTCGACGCAGTTTACAACTAGGTATTCCTAAAACCACTATTCAAAATGTGATTCATAAACGTCTGAGAAGACTGCATGCGTACAAAATTCAATTGTGGCATGAAATTAAGCCAGCAGACCGACCTTAACGTTTTGACTTTGCTTCTGAGATGCCGAATCGCATTGACGATGATGCAAATTATCTTAACAAACTTTTTTTCAGTGATGGGGCAACTTTCCACATTAATGGCTATGTGAACCGACATAATTGTCGAATATGGGGTTTTCAACAACCCAATGTAGTGTTTGAGTACGTCCATGATTCACCCAAGGTAAACGTGTGGTGTTGCCTCATGCAGGATCGCGTCGTTGGCCCATTTTTTTCGCTGAAGACACAGTCAGGGGAACAAACTACTTGGACATGTTAGAACTCTATGTCTTTCCAAAAATTTACGATATTGAAAGAGAAAAAAGAATAAATGTTACTTTTCAGCAGGATGGAGCACCGCCTCACTACAGTCTTATTGTAAGTAAAGCTCTGTACAAAACATTCCCTGATCAGTGGATTGGTAGAGCTGGTCCTCGTGCGTGGCCGCCAAGGAGCCCTGACTTAACTCCTTTAGATTTGTTCTTTTGGGGCTACATAAAAGACATTGTTTACGCTAAAAATATCCAGTGCCTGCAACACCTTAGGGAACGAATCACCGATGCGATAGCAACTGTGACTCCTGACATGCTTCAGCGGACCTGGACGGAGGTGGACGGTGGCTTGGATGTCTGTCGTGCCACAGGCGGAGCTCACATTGAAATCTACTAAATATGTAATCAAAACTGTATGATTTTCTCTATCTTTATTACCTGAGCTATTACAAATCAAAATTAAGGCCACCTTTTTCTATGACCCTGTAGTTTTGGCCATGAAATCTGCATGAAGACAATTCTTCAATTACATGCAAACTGATACACGATATTTTCCTTCTGCTCATCAGTCAAAAGTCTGGAATAAAATTTTGCACTCACTCTGTATGTATATCGCGATACAATGATTTGCCCATTTCATGAGCTTCTTTGGCACTTTTATGCAACTTGAAACAAAACTTAATGTTGATGCGTTTTTCAAAATTCATGACACATGACAGACACAGTAAACACAACCTCACTCTAGTGGCTCTGGAAGCTGACACTGAACGTATTCAACCTTGACACTGTTTATCTCACCAGATCAGGCTATTTGATATATTTGATCATACCTCGCATATACGACACAACACAAAACCCAAGAATTAGTTATATTAGAGAATTTTCTTTTCTTTAATGACAACCTGAAATACGAGTATGTATTTTTTTACGTAGCCTACACGTTCTCGGTAGGTCACTAGATTGAGTTATCCGGCTGCTTGATATTACATAAAAATAAGTTTGTACCGTAAACTTTTGTGCAAGCCTTCAAGTAATCAAAGTGGATGATAAACCTAGTAATTTTTGTTTGTTACAGATTAATTACAGATATATCCAACTTTGATAAGTTCTTATAAGGAACTTTAGTTCGTTGAAACTCGTAAGTTCTCAAACAATGGGGCATAATTTTTGCAATACAACATAAATAAACGGTACCAGGAACTGGCACATACTTTCTCACAAACATATTTAAATTACTAAACAGATTCACTGTGACTTTTAGGGTGGGGTAGGAGAGTTTTTTTATTAAAGTTGGAGATTAACTAATAAATATTATTATTATTAGCTAGAGAGAAAACTATTCGATCGAGTTCGAAAAAATTTGCACCAAACACGTCAATTAGATCTTTATAGATGCACGTAAAAAGGTTTTGAAAATTGCACATAAAACAACCCGCTTTATGGCCAAAAACCCCCCAAAAATCAGTTATTATTATTATTATTAGCGAGTTTTTAGAAAGACGCGGGTTTTTGTATATGGTAGGGCACATTAAAGGCTACAAATAAGCCAAATTTTATCAAAATCGTTAGAGCCGTTATTTTTATAAAAAAATAATAACAGATTTTTTGGGGGTTTTTTGGCCAAAAAGGGGGTTGTTTTTCAAAATTGTTCAAAACCCTTTTTCGTGCATCTATACAGGCGTACTGCACATGTCTGGTGCAAATTTGGTTGAAATCGATCGAATAGTTTTCTTTTTAGCTTTGTATACATACAGACATACAGACAGACATTTTGTAAAAACCACTTTTTTGTACTCAGGGGGTCCCAAAACGGATATTTCCACAAAAATCTCAACATCGATTTTTTTGCGATCACTATACTTTCTCTATAGTCTACTATAGTATAGTGAGAAAGTAAAAAGGTAATAAAAAAAAAAAGAATATTTATTTTAAAATTAGCTATCTTCAACTCAAACACAATCAAAAACAAAATTGAATTTTAACTCTTTCCCTAAAAATAATAAAAATTTTCCAGTAAAATAATTTATCCTAGGAAGGGTTGAAATGTACTTTGAGCAGAGGTAATACTTACTTTCCTAAGTTTGGGTTTTTCTTTTGCTTTTGCAAGTTCTTCTTCTAAGTAAGTTCTCACTCCAATCTTGCAGTCCATCACACAAGGATTAGTGAATTCCCCCAATAGATCTTGCAGTTGAAGGTAAGTGGCTGGCATTTTAATTAAGGTGCAATGCTAGTTTAATTATAAAACAATAAATGTACGATTTTATAGTTTATCTTATTTAAACATTATAATATAAAAATAAACTTACAAAATTTGGCGTGAACTTTTTTAAAACAGTTTTTCCATATTATTGGTTTGAATGATTTAACTCAATACATTAATTAATATGTAAAAAATGGAAATGTGTAACAAATTTATACCACTCGAATAGTGATATTTAAAAATTTTATATTAAAATATTAACATAATCAGTTATTAGTCATAGAATCTGGCGAAAACAAGAACCAGAAAAACAACACACAAAATTATGAGTGAGGAAAATTTTAAATGGTATAGAAAAATCAGATTAAAATGGTTAAACATCTTCCAAATAAAAGATTTAGTGGAAGGTGTAGAAAAAGAAGAAAGGTTATATAAAAGGTGATTACAGTAAAATATTGAAAAACCATGGTAAGATGGTATGGACTTGTTATGAATGTAACAGAAAGCAAAATAATAATAAAAGAGTTATCTAAGAATACGGAGAAAGTCTAAAAAAAGTATCTAGTAAGAGACAAATGGGTAGAATTTTTATAAGAGAAGAAAATATGGAAAGTTAGACAATTTTCAAGACTCATTTAATTGGCATAGACAATTCATTTGTATCGACAACTAATGAGAGAAAATAAGGAAGGAAGGTATATTAAAAGAGAAAGAATTAAGTTAGTTACCTAAATAAGCAAGATAAATGCAAGAACATAATGATTTGTTTTTGTACATTTTGTATGAATTTTGGTAGCCATGAACTATTCCATTGATTTTAAACTATTTAACTAGTTTTTATTAGCAAAAAAAGAATATTTCATATGTTTAGCTAGGTTTTATGTGTAAAAGGATACCATCACCATCTTCACATGTTATGTGTCCTTTGTACTCAGGAACATATGGCCGCAGAACGTCCTTCATCAATACCTGGAAGCAAAGTTGCTCTTTAGGACACAGCTTCTTCAGGATAGTACCTGGTTCAGGTCCGGCTTTGAAGTTTCCTGAAACAGGAGCATTTTATTGAACAACTCAAACAACATAAATCTATGAAACTGGTACATGAGATAACAATAAGTGAAAAGTTGTGTATGGTATTTAAACAATGTTTATGCTTGTAAGTTTTGCTTTTGAAGAATCATATGGCTAACTGTTGCAAACAAGGTGAAACGTATCATCAGTAATAAGGATTAAAAAATCCTTATTTTCAAATCAATCAGCAGTTATTTATTTTATTGGTGACAATAACAGAAAATGAAGTTTGGCAGTTCTTATAGTATTGAACTAGAATAGTTTAAAATTGCATCTTATCAAATCATTTTTATGGTGGACCAAATAATTATGCATAATATATGACACTGGATAATACTGTACTAAAAAAATTGTAGTGATTTTTTATTTGAACTTTGCTTCTAAATAACTATCACACAAAAAATTAGCTTTCACCCAAGAATGAGAAGGACCAGTAATTCATCAAGCTTAGCAAAAATGGGTGCCTGCAGGTATATTAGACATTTAGCCTACACTTGATTCCACGTTCACCGTGCAGTACAGATCTTACGGGAGAATAGACATGCTACTACCATTACAGGGAACATCACGTTTATTGTCATGTGGGTTGCGTCAAATGTATGAGCGTTGCATGGGAGTTGATGTTTTTTAGTTGGCTAGTACAGCTGAGACTGTCGTATAAATAACATGGCTTATGGACACTCTGTACTGCACGGTGAACGTGGAATTCAGTGTAGGTACTGCATATTATCTCTTGATGTAGCCCACAAGCCCTTGTACAGCACTTGTATAAATTTACCGAACTTGACACTGATAATTAGCAAAATTTACGTTTTATATGGTATGCGCCAAAATAAACGTACTGTAATTCAAGTAGCTGTGGTTGGTTATTAGAACAGCTGATTACATTGTAGATTGTTTTCAAGCAATGTTGTTTTTTATTAGTTTCTTGTTTAAGGTTAGTTAATGCTGGAAGGTTAACCTTGGTGGAATCCTGTGAAGAATACCAACTGGTCAACCTTTAGATGTAAGAAGAAAAAAGAACAGCAGTTTAGTGCATCTCAATGTTAGTAAAGAACTAGGAAAACCCTGGGTTCCTACAAAGGAGATATACTTGGGACCATTGCGGAGCTTCTTGAAGAAATAACTTAATACGTTAGAAGCAGGCAACAACCCCATTTCCACAGCAAGTTTGAAGATCTTCAACAATGCCACGAGAGACGACGAGAGTTGCCTAAAACTTAATGGAAGGCATATTAGAACATGGTTTGTTAAAAACTACAGTTTCCAATTTCCTTTTATTTTGTATATTTGTCTATAAATAAAACATTAAAACTATTACAGATTCAGTACTAATTTTTTTGGCGCATACTCTATTATCAATAATTATTATTTTTTGTTCCCATAACTTAAAGAAAATGCAATCCCTGAACTGTCATACTTTCACTTTCTATTATTGGCAGAAATAAAACTGACTAGTGATACTGGTTTGTACCTTTTAAAAATTATGCGTTTTTACAGACTTTTAAACTATTCATATGTTAAGAAAATTTTTCTGAGCGGTCTTAAGGCTCGGCTTCCTAAATTCAAAACGACGAAGTTGGCTACCAATTTCAATGATAAAATAACCTAACCATACCTTCACTTTTAAGCATATTTTTGTGTTATTTTCGTCAAAAAACGAAAGCTGTATTTTTTCTTAAAGTAAAATATATTGTGGATGTTGATTGTTCAAGATTTTTTGCACTATCTCTTTTTGCAACTGAGTAAAAAATTAATAACGTTTACTATTTTTTACTATTTATATCATACGTTTATGAAAACAATAAAACGGTTTTTGAAAATGTACTCAGCAGTCAACAGCCGCGTACGACAGTACTTTTTGATGAAACCAAATTTTAAAATTTATTCCACGAATTAACGGAAAAAATGACTTATTCTGTAGCATTGCTCTTATGGGAATCAGATTCAATATGGCGGAGGGTATACCACTTCCCCCCCCCCTTAACACCTGTCACAATTGTTTTATGTTGGTTGTTATAGTAACCAAATCAAACTTCTGTAAACTCCATTACAGAATATGACTTTGCCACGGATAACCCTAAAAAATGGACAGGCAAAACCACACGGAACTGACAAGCATGTAATTGTATGTAAAAT
Source organism: Philaenus spumarius (assembly GCA_018207615.1). Taxonomy (NCBI): domain Eukaryota; kingdom Metazoa; phylum Arthropoda; class Insecta; order Hemiptera; family Aphrophoridae; genus Philaenus; species Philaenus spumarius. The sequence continues at coordinate 72,943 of JAGFPH010002166.1, forward strand.
ATTATAATGTAAAAGAGAACTATAAAGGATTTATCATAGAATAAGATTTAGCTGTGGGAACACTGTCAGTCAGCTTTAGCAGTTAATGTTGATAAGTCCAGCAACACTGACAGTTGTTGTTATCATAGAAGACAACAGAATTTATTAATAAAACAAAGTTAAATCATATTCTAATTTTATTATCATTCAAAGATTGCAAATAAATCTAAATTGTGGTCTGGGGCACCCTCAGGAAGACCACTAGTGCCGAGTTTTCTTATTGCACAGAGTATAGACATTACAAGCCACAGGATATAGAGTTTATGTTACTCAGGACAATTTAAACTAACCACAATTGAAATAGTTTCTGAGAATATCCTGAACAATCATGCAAACAAGTGTCTTCATTTAAATAAGATGATGACAAATATCTGAATAAACTTGACTGTCCAATAAATAAAACTTTAACTATCCAATAAACTTAAAAAACAGAATAAGTAGTTATACTGTGGAAATCGGAAACAGAAGTAGGCCTACTATAAAGAAAACTATTTACTATAACTATCTTATACAGACAAACATTAAATGTCAAGTACTACATGCCGCCATGCTTCTTATCATGGACATTCAAACATCAAGTTAGTTAACAATCAGGCCATGAAAGTGCGCAATGGATTCAAATAACTTTGAATCACTTTCTACTACAAATTCCAAACGTTTAGGCCAGATATGGTGTTCCCCAGAAGACTAGTCTCAGTAAAGCTGCCTGTTCTTCTTCTTTCGATGCACTCGGTTTGACTTTGTGCAACACTCGCTGCATCTTAAGTGCTATTCTTTTCCATATAATAGGCAATATCAAGTTCTCACTGTTTTAAAGATAAATTTTATAGTTGATTTTAGTAGCCGATTGATTTGTATCGTAAACTTTGGATGAGGCTTGTATGTAATAATGTTTGAATTGATGTTCTTCTTATAATGCAAATAAAGAATAGAGGTAAAGGTGGATAGCTTTATTAATATTAATTTGAACAGTTACATTCACTTTTACAAAATAAAAAGAATAATAATAACATTTTAAAGAATTAAAAGATCTGGAAAAATATACTACTTTGTTTTATGTCTTTTTTAAATGAAGATGGTAACGCAAACTTTTGAAAAGTGACATGATTATTTCACTTTTATGGCCTAAACCAATTACTGTGATAAGACTTAATGAGAGTATGTGCTTTTATAGAAAAGATTAAAACAATTTGTTTATTATTTCTGAATTAGTAATCAGAAATGATTTTCTTGGACATGTATCCAGCTAAAATATAATTGAGATAAAGCAATGTTTAAAAGATGATGCTTTTTGGTGCCCATTTTGTAAGACCTTTTTATGCTTGGATTTTCAGTTAGTCACATTACGGGGTGGATTAAGAAATTTTTCAAGCCCCCTGGTATTCAATGCCAAGGAATGGCTAACATGTCATGCCAAGTGCACAGTGAAAAGTGTACAGTATTGCCAAGGAACGGCTAACATGTCATGCCAAGTGCACAGTGAAAAGTGTAAAGTATTGCCAAGGAACGGCTAACATGTCATGCCAAGTACACAGTGAAAAGTGTACAGTACTGCCAAGGAATGGCTAACATGTCATGCCAAGTACACAGTGAAAAGTGTACAGTATTGCCAAGGAACGGCTAACATGTCATGCCAAGTGCACAGTGAAAAGTGTACAGTATTGCCAAGGAATGGCTAACATGTCATGGCAAGTGCACAGTGATAAGTGTACAGTATTGCCAAGGAACGGCTAACATGTCATGCCAAGGCTACTTTACATGTATAATAAAGGTATGTACCTTCACATGTATGTGCCTTCTCTAGAAAACACTTCACACGTTTAAGAAACAAGGTATTATCTTGTTAAATTATAAACTTAACAACAGTAGCCTCTCTTACCAACAGGATAATGGTGGTAGTGGGCTGTATTGGTGGTTGAAATTAATTACTAGGTGATAATCTCCCATTTTTGGCCTTTTTGTAACAATAGTTTTTGCATTTCAGACTTAAATTTTTGACATATATATTAAAATTTGTCTTATATTTTGTTTTCAGAAACGTTCAGTCCTGATTAGCCTAAAAACGATTAACGATAAAAGAATTTCCTTTTCAGTGATTATACCGGTATTGTTCTGTGATTGTGTTCATCAAGAGACTACAGAAACATTATGTTGTTGAGGTTAGGCCTTGTAATTTGATTACAGCTCTCTCTACACCGACTCTTCAACATCACTTGAATCAATTGAACACTTTATTGTGCTCCCCTAATTATTTAATTCAATTTATAACTCTGAATTTACGAAAGGGAAAACATCCTCAATTATTGTTTACTATTCTCTACTACATAGTATTTACTGGCTGTTCTTTAACAAATTAAAACATTGTGAAGGGCTTACACAACGTGAAAAATAGTTACTATATTCTGGTAAAAAAAATATGCTTGCTTTTTCCTTTTTGTTTGTCTGTATATTAGTAAATATATATCCGAGGAGAGAAATAATTTTAATTAATTGTTATTTTAAACTGATAGTGTTAGGAGTATTCAAGGGTTCTAGCATTATATTTGGATAACCTAATAGAACTCCGATCCAATGCAATATTTCGTTCCACTGGAAATTCAACGATAGTGGCACTATCTATTGGGGAAACGACGGAAGCTGTGTGAAACACCAATGCTACCAATGATTTCTCCCTAGCGCTACCTCGCGGCGCGATCATGCACTATTTTCCCGACAACCTAATTTTCGCCACACTGCTGCCGTATGGATGCAAGATCTATTTATTATTCATGATCTATGGTTCTAGGTAGGTTTAGTTATATTCATTATTAGAGTTAGTATATTTAATGTAAAGGTATTGAGTTGTGTAAAACAGACTCCGGTAATATCAACCAGGTTGCATAAGAGGTTGTGCAATGCGGAACATGGAACTTGTGCAAGGGATCGATGGTCTAGTTTGGGAATATTAACACAGAATGTAGATGGATTATATAAACCTAATCCTAGAATCGGGGCCAGTTTGCTACGAGGGAGGCGGAGGGCCAGTGAGTTGAGAGGTTACGTTAGAGGCCAGGTTGGCCTCGCAAGAATCTCTAAACTGATCGAAGTTAGGACGTCTGGAAGAGCCATCACGAGTCGAGTGGAGGACGGACTAAAACATATTAAGAACAACATCCTGAGTGAGCCAAACAGTGTATTTTGGTCTATTAGTAAAGTCACATTGGGTTTATAGTTTGGGGTTGATACCATAACCGTAATTTGTTGTAGTTGCCGGTACCTTTGATCAAGTCTGTCTTATAAACTCAACACATAAATTGTGTAAGATAATATTGCTGGCATATTTGTCGAGTTGAGGTAATTGTTTGAATAATTATAATTGCATCATTCTATAACTGAACCACTGGCTTGATGATGCTGTTTCATTTAATCTAAACCCTATAGTAGAAACCTAAAAGTCACATCCCTAACAATAATTAACTGTTATACTAAAACTCATCAATCTATATATTCAAAAAATTTACTTGTATGAAGCAGATTTATTAGATGATTGTCAAGTTCGAAATAAAGGGATTGTTATATTTTTGGTGCCCGGCTGGTTGTGTCCCGGTTTTCTCCGAAAATGATTTGACCACCCTAATCTAACCCATAAAGGCTTGACAGATAAAGGAGTGATCCTTGAGATTGTTCAGTTTTCCTTTCAAGGTACAAAACCTTTTATAATGATAAAATCAGACACATTGTAAATACTGGGAAAACACAAATTATTAATATGTTCAAATCAAAAAGCATCGATTGATCAAATAAAACTCTTAACTAAATTCCAAGAGAAAAAAAACATGGACCATCATGGATTGGAAACCAGCACCTTAAGCGTTCGTGCTAATGCTCTACCAACTGTAGCTACCCTGATCACATTAGACAAGGGCGCCCATGTAATATTTTCTAGGGGCTATATGGGGATTAAGGAGTACCCTCCCCTTCTTCTTCAAAAGGGACAACAAGCTGAGACTCAGCATAAATGTTTAAAATATATATTTTAACTCCTACTCCAAGTTTCAATTCAATATATTAAAATTCGGCCAATTTAGAATGAGCCAACGCTTCATATATGAATAAGATGTCCCCTTTTAGTGATTTCCCCTGCTGCAAAATACATACCTGCATTATCGAATGTTTTCCAGACAAACCATTGCTCGGACGAAATAAATATACATGACCTTTTTTGTTGAAAAATACCTCCCCTACACGGTTGTATTTTTTATTTTCCTCTATCTTCATCCCAGCTCGAAATATTAAGGATAATCGAAGAAAAAATTTATAATCGATTTTATTTTCGACTTTGGGAAGTCGATAGACTGGTAAACTTTTTTTTATGTTAATCTACATACTTTAATGTACTTATAAAAAAAATTCAGCCATATTGCAAAATACTGGAACTTTTGGTCTAAATTTACCTCTACCGACTGGCCTAAAAGTAATAATGTATTATCCCACACAGCGTTGAGTCTGTACCTTTACACCGTCAATGAATACACAAAGTACAAAGCTTGATCCTACAGGGGTCCCGTCAATAATAAATTACGTGAGGAGTCGCGCACGGTGGATTCCATCAGGTTTAGTAAATAATTTTAAAACTTTTATAAAAAAGGTAGTTTATTGAGTAAAATGTTATTTAAGATGTATTTTGTTACACAAGTCAAGTTTTACAGTGTAGTACATTAATCCTTTTAACATTTTGAGTTGTTTTAAGCTTTAGTTAAAAATATTGTTTTTACTATAAAAAAAAAGCCCTCATGAAAAATCACAAGGCAGATTAATTATATCACATCAGAAATATATAATTAAAAACACTATTTAAAAACAACAGTCTTTATATAGGCCTATCTAACTGTGCTGACGCGGATTTTTAAATCGGTAAATGTGAACAATTATAAGGATTATAAAAGTGTAGGCCTAATTATTAAAATAGTTTTTTATTTCATACTGTTAGATCAAATGATTTAGCAATAATTAATTATTAATACAAGATTATAATGAAGAAATGAATAATGGAATATGTTTACGTTATTCGAAGATGTACGAATGTTTTCGAAGCTAAAACGAATGGGTATCTTCATTAAATTTATGTAAATGCAAATAGGCCTATATTGATAATAAAAGGTCGTATTTATATTCGTTTTATAACGCCAAAGATTTAAAACACTTTCTTATTCATTTTGGCAGAAACACAGAATATTGTTCTTAAGAATAACTTACAAACACAAATATTACTAACGTAAAGGATCGCGCAAGGTGGAAAGACAGTTTGGTAGAAAGATTGTCAACTGATTCAACTGAAGCATTCGGGAAGTGAACAAGTTTATGTGAAGGTATGGGAGGGGTGGCAGATTTTAAAAGCTCCGTTCAGTTTTTATAGGTAAAATGCGAAAACCCCGGTAGACTAGACGGTGACGCGACCCCAGAAGAGTTAATTAAGGGTGCACCAAGTAGTAAACAAAATAAAATAAGTACTATATAATTGTTTAAAATGGTACATAACAATATAAAAATTGCCTAGTGCTAATCCTCGTCTACGTAATTAATACTGACTTAAATAATTCTCTTAAAAAAATCAGACTAATAATATACATATTTTCATTTCCCTGGGAGCTAGGGGGGAGCTCCTTTGCCCACCGGTTATGAGCGCCCATGCTTGTAAGGTCTACTGCATATTTGTGATCCTTCAGACTAAATTACAAGCGAAAAATAATTCGACCACGCAGCTGAACCGCTGACGTGAGCAAATTTCCAAAATTAAGTTTATAGGCCTATGTTTTAGGGTTTCAACCAACAATTTGGGAAATAGGTCTATCCACGACGGTGCTGAATAGCTGCAAAATGGTTCGCACGCTATTCCGCATATTGGGAGTATCTTCAATACACAAAGCATTGCGTGCTTCGCACGCCATTCCGCTTATTGGGAATATTTTCAACACACCAAGCATTGCGTGCTTCGCACGCCATTCCGCTT